>JAXQQM020092469.1:0-101160 GCA_034641835.2 Pinus albicaulis | reverse complement strand
TGGGAAGCAGAATCGGGTGAGTTTTCCTTCTGGTGCTAAGAGGGCAAACAAGATATTAGAACTTGTGCACAGTGATGTGTTTGGGCCTGTGTCAGTTCCATCACTAGGAAAGTATGTGTACTATGTTTCATTCATAGATGAATTCTCAAGGAATACATGGATATATTTCTTGAGGAAGAAATCTGAAGTCTTTGACAAATTTAAAGAATTTAAGGCTCTGGTGGAAAACCAGACAGAGAAGAAGATAAAGGCGTTGAGGACAGATAATGGTGGGGAGTTCTGCAAGAAGGAATTTGAAGAGTTCCGTAAGAAGTGTGGTATAGCACGACAGAAGACTACTCCATACACACCTCAGCAAAATGGAGTTGTAGAAAGAATGAATAGAACACTGATGGAAAAGGCAAGAAGCATGCTCAGTGGTACCGGGTTAGGACAAGAATTCTGGGCAGAGGCAGTGGAGACTGCATGTTACTTAGTTAACAGATCACCTTCATTAGCATTGGAGGATAAGACCCCACATGAGGTATGGACTGGTAAGAAACCCTCTCTTTCACATCTAAGGGTATTTGGATGTGATGCATATGTACATGTTCCAAAGGAGAAAAGGACCAAGTTGGATAATAAATCCGAAAGGTGCATCTTTATTGGGTATAAGGATGGTTTAAAGGGTTACAAGCTTTGAAACCCAGAAACAAGGAAGGTTGTGTACAGCCGAGATGTGGTGTTTAGAGAAGTGAAAGATGTTGTTAAACATGAAGTCCTACCAAAGGAACCTGAGAAGATAAAGTTTGAGCTAAAGGAGGATGAATCAGACTCTACAACAGAAGAAGACTCAGAAGATGAAGAGCCACAAACTCCAGCTTTGAGAAGATCAGTTCGGGAAAGAAGGCAACCAGAAAGGTATAGTCCATCTGCTTTTTGTTCATGTTTTGCCTTAACTATAACTGATGATGAACCCAGAACTGTCAGGGAGGCAGTAGATTCAGAGGATGGAAAACTCTGGAAAGAGGCCATGGTTGATGAAATGGCATCCTTGCACAAAACGATGCATGGGATCTAGTGGAGTTTCCTGCTGGAAAGGAAGCCCATTGGGAGCAAATGGGTGTTTAAGAAGAAGATGAATGTAGAAGGCAAGGTGGAGAAATACAAAGCACAGTTGGTAGCAAAAGGTTATTCCCAGGTGTCGGGAATTTATTTTGGTGATATTTTTTTCTCCTGTTGCCAAATTTACTTCTATTAGATTACTTTTATCTGTTGCTGCTGAATTTGATTTTGAGATAGAACAGATGGATGTGAAGACAACATTTCTTCACAGGGATCTAGAAGAGGAGATCTACATGAAGCAACCTGAAGGCTTTATGGTGAAGGGTAAGAAAGAACTGGTATGCAGGTTGAAGAAGTCTCTGTATGGGTTAAAACAGTCACCAAGGATGTGGTATCATAAATTTGATATCTATATACGGGGACTTGGCTTCACCAGAAGCAAGGAGGATCACTGTGTTTATTTTAAATTAATTGGTGACCATGTTATTTATTTGGTCTTGTATGTGGATGACATGTTGTTGATTGGAAATGACAAAGAAATTATCCAAGATTTGAAGACCCAACTGTTCTCCAAATTCGACATGAAGGATCTTGGTGCTGCAAACTATATTTTGGGCATGGAAATTAAGAGAGATCGGGCAAAGAGGAAGCTCTGGTTAAACCAGAGGAAGTATGTCGAGACTATATTGCGGAGGTTCAATATGCAGGATAGTAAACCGGTGAAGGTTCCTATTCCTGTAGGTGTAAAGCTGTCTGCTGAACAGTGTCCCAAGACACAAGAAGAAGAGGAGTATATGTCCCATGTTCCATATGCAAGTGCAGTGGGTAGCTTGATGTATGAAATGGTCTGTACTAGACCAGACATTGCACATGCAGTGGGAGTATTGAGCAGGTTTATGTCAAACCCAGGGAAGGAGCATTGGACAGCAGTGAAGCGGGTTTTCAGATATTTACGTGGCACTAGTGATTATGGCTTGTGCTACCAAGGAAGACCAGGATTAGAAAGAATGTTGGACATTCGTGGTTTTGTTGATGCAGACTGGGCTGGAGATCTGGACCAAAGAAGATCTACAAGTGGGTATGTTTTTAGCCTATTTGGAGGTGCAGTTAGTTGGATGAGTAAAAGACAATCTCTAGTGGCGCTTTCAACTACAGAGGCAGAATACATAGCAGCCACTCATGCAAGCAAGGAAGCAGTTTGGTTGCAGAGATTGTGTTCAAGTATGGGGTTGGTACAGCGAGCTATAAGGATAGACTGTGATAGCCAAAGTGCAATTTTCTTGGCTAAGAACCCTGCTTATCATTCAAAGACAAAGCACATTGATGTTCAATACCACTTTGTTAGAGATATGGTTGAGGCTAAAAGGGTGTTGCTGGTAAAGGTGGACACTTTGAAGAATGTTGTAGATGCATTGACGTAGTCTGTGAGCACTCAGAAGTTTTCTTGGTGTAGAGAAACAATGGGTGCTGAAGAATTGGGCCAATGACTAAGCTCTCCTGTGGCCCCCTGTGGAAAGAAAACAACAAGTGGGAGAATGTTGGGTATGTGTTATATTCTTTTTTCCATGACTAGGACCACTGTACGGCGCAACAGGGGGTCACCGTTTGTGGGGCGGGTCTCCTCGTTTAGGGTTCCCCGCCGGCCCGGCGAATTGTTTTGCTATGCAGTCCCACTCATATGCAGACCCACCCATGTTTTGTGGATGTCATATTACGGTTTTGGGGTACGATGGTTTCGGCCCCTGGTATTTTGTAGATCCGGTCAAGGGAACTACGGTTATGTTCTAATCCAGGGTTAATGGATTGGGGTTTATGTATGCTTCGGCATGTATATATATGTGTTGTAACACTAAAAGGAATATAATGAAAAATCAAGCTAGTCTTCCCAATTTGGGATCCAGGGGAAAATCTCTGTGTTTATCTGTTTTATGTTTTATGCTCTCGCTATTGTTTATTTTCTATTATAAGATTCGTGTGTAGATAATTTCTGTTCAGGGTTAAAACCTACAGCATCACTGGTCTTCCCATGGAAGGGCTAGCCCCTCTACTACGCATTGGTAAGAAATATGAGGCGGAGATTGCTGAATAGGTACACAAAACTTACCATGTGGAGCAGAACTCTCGAGGCTTCATGAATAAATCCATCAGCGACCTTGGTACATAGTTGGGTACCCTATTGTTGGCATGCAATATGATGCGAAATTTCCAGGGGGCCTCTGTCCCTACATATGTCATTCAGCTCACAGGATGGTGTGAGAAAGGGGTCTGCTTCAATTGGTCCCAGTATTTTTGTAATGAGTTTCTGGCTAATGTTCGTGAATCCCAGGAGCAGGGCCGCACATTTTGTTACTCCTGGTTGCTGCTTCTCATCGCATTGGTTGCCTAGGAAGCACCTGAGGAATTGGTCCTCCTTGAGCTCACCCTATACATGTGCGAGGGGGCTCGATATACGAACTTGTGGGACTCTAAGGATGCGAAGCGCATCAAAGACAATCAAGTTTTTTGGGTGTTGCTTTAGAGTGGGCTCGTAGCAGCTATCAACTCCCAGCCCCGTCTATCGCTAACTATCTACAATAAGTATAAAAGTATTGCTACCTTCCAGGTGACCATGAATAATGTCCAAATTCGAGGTCACAAGGATCCTTCTTGGGTTTCACTCCCTTATATGGTTACCGATGAAAAATTGACCAATTGATCGTGCAACGACCTCCTCAATGGAAGCTTGGCTTCAAAACAAGTGCAAAGGGCACTGAAGGAGTAGGAACCACCACGGTTACCTCGCCTATCATCACCAAGGATAGTGAAGGATCGAGAAAAAGCACGAGGAAGGGCACTAAAGCTGCCTCACCAAAGGGATTGCAGCCTGGTAAGAATACAGGGAAGGATGCAGAAGCCGCCGTGCAAAAGGATGCATAGAAATCTCTCGGTACCAAAGGTCAGTAGGTAGGAGGTGCTGACTCCCCTCGGGGAACCAAGCGAACGAGTGACCTCGCTAAAGGGCCGTGGAAGAAGCAACGCTATCAATGAATCGAATGTGACGAATCAGTTACGCTAACCGAAGGGGACATCAAGCAAATCTAAGACGCAGTAGTCCACCAGCAGCTCAGTGTAGCTGAGCAAACAATTGAGGAAAAAAATGCTAAAGTTTCCCAGGTACAAGCTACATGTACTCTCGCCACCGCACAACAAACATAGCTAGAAAACTTAATTAGTAGACTCTGCGTGGATGTTACAGAAGAAATACCAGCCACGGACACCCACCAGGCCAAGATTGAGGGGTTGGTTGTAGCTTTAAAGGCCTCAAGGACAGAGATCTAGGTGGTCAAAACACAGATGGAACAACAGATTGCAGACTTGTAGGCTAAGCTGCAGCTAGAGACACCATCGGAGGTATGGGCCCAGCGAGCTATGCTGGTTACCGTAGCTACAAATGTGATTACAGGAAATATTGCTCAGAGCACCCAGTTATTAGAAACAACCATGCAGTTATGGACCAGGGTGCAGCGCAACCCTCTGTTGAGAAAAATCAACCAGGTCCTACGGTAGAAGGAAGAAGCGTTCGAGCAGCTAGAAGCCACTATGCCTTCTCTGATTCTTGCTCAGTGCTTGGTACGAATGTGAACCAGCCACGCCATCCAGAATGATATTGATGGACTCTGCTAGAAGAAGAAGGCTCTCAGAGATCACCTAAAGCCTTGGGCTAATGAAGCCCTCAAAATCTCGCAGGACATTGATGTTGCTATTAAGTAGCTGAACTAGACTCTAGAAAGCATCACCGATGCAACAGATTCCTTCATTCCGCAGGGACTAACTAACATTGCTGATTTGAATTGTGTTGGGGGACTGTTGGAACAGGGTCCCCTAAAGCTGCGAATTTTGTACAATTTTGTATACTTTTGGTATTATTTAGCCTAACACAGGGGTTTTGGGGTGGGTCAAAGCCTCGAATGCTTTTTAATGGGTCAAGGGTAGACCAAGAGTCTGCAAACCATGGTTTGCAGACCATTAGAAGCATAGCCTAAGTTGATATAAATAGATTAACATTTTGAGTCATAAGGTAGGCAAGAATTGTGTCTGATGCTAAGTGCAAATTATTAGATCTGTTTTGGGTTGTTGGGTAAGGACTCCTACTGGATGTGTGGGTGGGTATCCTCTGTCCTGCTGTGTGCGGACCCTGCTGGCTGTGTGTGCAGGTGGTATTTTGGGATTGTAAGTAGGATATAATATTAATATATGCAGAATATTGTTGAAGTATCTTATGCTATCAAGATCTGATGCGTAGTGTTGATGTGAGCATTTGGGATCTGTTACAGCTATGAATAAAGTTGCGTTATCTGTTTATGTTGTAACTCTGTCTTTGTTGTGATATATGGCAGTCTGTTAATGGTGTGTTAAGACATCGAGTATTAAAAACTACCAATACACACATGGATCCGAAGGTGTTAAATAGATCTTTGCATGGTAATAGATCTATTATACTATGGATTTAATTGCTGAATAACCTACGAATAGACCTGTGTTATGAAAACTCGATAAAGCTGCAGACACAAATATGTGTGACTTACCTACTCTCTCTCAGGGTGCGAAAACCTGGTTCCAACACCCTCCCATACTGCTTCGGGTGAGACTTTCTCCTACACAAGAAGGTCACTGCTGAAAGGGCCAGCAGTATAGGGGTTTGTTGGCAAACCTTAACCTCCAAACCTGGGTCAGGACCCCTCAAGCAACCACCTACACGTAAAGACTTTCTTAGGACCAAGGGACCCGCACGAGCACTTGTCCACATGGATGGAAGAATGGGGTGAATGAATTATAGAGGAATGGGTCCAACTATTCATTCATGCCTTGGGGCCAATCTCGACCGCATGGTATTTAGACACAGAATTACACCAGCACACCCGCCACTGGGAAACCCTGAATGACAAGTTTGTAGGGACATTCAGATTGATACGAGGAATAGAGGCACTCGAAGAAGCCCTGTAGGACAATGATGCCTTAGTATTTGATGAATCATGCCCTTGTGTAGCACATGGGGCACCAACATGGGAAACATAGATGCAAGATATTGTCAACTGCCACAATTTATCAATAGAGGAGTGCGATGATGACCCGCGAAATGTCTCTATCTCAGAGTCAGAGGGAGAGCGCATAGTTGCTGGACCTCCACTGTAGACCGTTGATGTCACTAAGCCTCTAAAGTTGCAAGAAGTCAACATTGGAACGGAGGCGCAATGTAAGTTAGCTAAAATTGGGGACTGTTGGGATGATGATACGGTGGGAAAAGTTGCAGAACTCCTCACGGAATACCAAGAATTATTCCCGACTAAATTTTCAGAACTCAAAGGGATCACGGGGGACCTAGGAGTCATGCGCATCACTTTAAAACTAGATGTGCGCCCTGTGAAGCAGTGCCCTTATCGGTTAAACCACAAGTACAAACAAAAATTCAAGGAAGAAATCGACAAAATGCTCGCTACAGGTATCATTGAACCGGTCGAACAATCAGAATGGGTAAGTCCTATGGTGGTTCAGGAGAAAAATACTAAGGGAGAGATACAGATCTGTGTTGACCTGCATAAATTAAATGATTCTTGCATCCATGATCCCTTTCCTACGCCATTCTTACATGAAATCCTTGATAGCGTAGGAGGGTAGGAGGCATAATCGTTCACTGATGGGTTCTCGGGCTATCATTAAATCAGGATCGCACCTGAAGATGACAACAAAACCACGTTCGCTACTGAATGGGGTTCATTTCAGTACACCGTTATTCCATTTGGACTCAAGAATGCCCCTTCCATCTTTTCACGGGTAGTAGTTGCAGTATTTAAGGAATTTATCCACAAGTTCTTAGAGGTATATTTTGATGATTGGACTATATTCGGGTTAGTAAAGAGTCATGTCTCGAACCTGCGCATGATGTTGGACACCTGCAGAAAGCACCAGATCTCCCTGAATATTAATAAGTGTATATTTTGCATACCATTTGGGATCTTGTTGGGTCACATAATTTGTCAAAAAGGGTTGATGGTTGACCTTGCAAAGGTGGCGGTTATCATCAATCTGGCGGTTCCTACAACTGAGAAGAAGCTGCGCTGTATGCTTGGTCAAACAGGTTAATACAGGAAGTTTATTCAAGGGTACGCACTAATCACAGTGCCTATGGAAAAATTTCTAAAAAATGATGTATCATTCTTTTGGGATGACGAGTGTCAGAAAAGCTTCGAGTTAATCAGGGAGAAGATGGTCTCTGCACCTATCCTCATATTTCTTGGTTGGGCGAAGGTTTTTCATGTTCATGTCGATGCTTTAGGGATTTCCCTAGGAGATGTCCTTACACAGTTGAGGGAGGGGCACATCGACCATCCAGTTGCATTTTCCAATAGAAAGCTCTCTAGTGCGGAGCGCAATTACTCCACTACCGAGTGCAAAGGTCTAGCCATAGTGTACACCCTACAGAAATACCAAAATTACCTATTGGGGGGGCACTTTAAGATGTTCAGAGATCACTCAGCTTTGAAGTACCTCGTTAATAACCCTATGTTGGGGGGGAAAATATGCCAACAGCTCCTACTATTTCAAGAATATGACTTTGAGATCATCGTAAAGCCGGGAAAGATGAATGTTGGGCCAGACCACCAATCTTGGATCGAAAATGGCAAAGAGCTGACCAACCTAGAAGAAGGATTTCTTGATGCACAACTGTTTGCTATTAATTTAGTGGATTCGCATTTCGCCGACATCATTCATTTCTTGACTATGGGGACGACACCTGCAGAGTATTCGGTACAACAAAATAAAGAGTTGGTAACTCGCGAAGCAGATTTTACCATTATCGTAGGCCACCTATATAAGCTGGGAGCTGAAGAGGTACTGCGGAGGTATGTTTTGGAGCATGAAAGACATGCTATCTTAGTAGAAGCCCATGAGGGCATAGCAGGAGGTCACTACGCAGGGAAGGCGACATTGCAGAAAATCTTAAGAGCCGGGCTATTGTGGCCCACACTGCATAGCGACTCTCATGATTATTGCAGATCTTGTGAGACTTGCCAAAGGATGGGAAGGCCATCGTGCAGGGATGAAATGCCTGTGCAACTGCATATGGCCCTGCAAGCGTTTGAAAACTGGGCCATAGACATCGTTGGGCCCATCAACCTGCCAGACAAGAAGATAGGTGCGCGCTACATCATCACTGCGACTGACTCTGTGACTCGATGGGCTGAAGCACAAGATGTGAAGGATTGCACTGTAGGTACTACTGCGCACTTTATCTTTGAACATATTTTGACTAGGTTTGGCTACTCGAAGATCTTGATGAGTTATAGAGATATGCATTTTTTTAATGAAACCATAGAGGCATTGACTGAATAATTCCAGATCCACCACGTGAAAAGCACTCTGTATCATCCATAGGAAACTAGAGCTATAGAATCATTCAATAAAGTCTTGGAGCTGGCACTGGCTAAGGTCTGAAATTCCGATCACAGTCACTGGGACGTGCGCGTCCTGTCAGTCCTTTGGGCCTATCAAACCACTTGCAAAAATATGACTGGGAAGACACTGTTTAGGATGGTTTATGGCAAGGAGGCCATTATGCCCATGGGGTATATTGTTCCTAGCTTGCGCATCGCAGCCTTTATGCACATGGCGGAGCCAGATATCATGGAGGAGCGTTTAGCGCATCTGGTGGCTTTGGAGGAAGATCGTTTCATTGCTAATTTCCATCAGTAGGTTCAGAAGGCTCGGGATAAGGCATGACATGATCGAAATATTTGGCAAAAGACATTTACGGAGGGAAAATTGGTCCTGCTGTATAATGGCCAATTTTCAAAACACCAAGGGAAGTTCCGTCAGCACTCGCTAGGTCCCTATATGGTACAAGAAATCACTGATGGAGGAGCTGTTCAGTTAGCTACCATGTGTGGCGATATGATACCAAGATATGTTAATGGAAGCTGGCTCAAACCATACCGTATCAAATGAATATATGGCCGGAGTAACTGTATGGGGAGGAAGACGCACAGGGGTCAGTCATAGGTTTGGAAGCCTGGAGAAGTGCGCGGGGCGCTCAGGGATGCACTGGGAATGCAGAAGGTACGCTGGGAGCATAAGGGTGGTCTAGGCACACAGGAGGTGTGAAAAATAGCCGTTGGAATAATAAAACTGGTTAAAAAGAAAATTTTACTATTGAAGGGAGCGGGCGGCTGGCAATTAATGAGACAATTTCCGAAGATTTTTTACCGTTTACTTGATGGTAAGTTTTTGATAGGCCTCACCCAACCGATGGGTGACCCCCACATCTATAAAAGCAGAGGGATAGATCAGAGAAGGGTTCCATATCTCTTGAACAGTTTTTTCTTTGCGAGTTTGTGCCTTGAGAAAGTTTGTACTTATTACGCTTCATTCATGTCTGGACGTCCTACACCCTCTGATAGTAGCAACACTGATTTCATTTTCCATGCCAGAATGAAGACAACCAATCCTACTGAGTCCTCATAGACTATGGTCTCGACAGAGCAAGAATATGAGGAAGTATTGAAAATCCACCCCGAAGATGAGGAGGTTTTATCTACGTCAAGTAAGGGAAAGAAGAAGGGAAAAAAAAAGCACAAGGGTTGGGGAAACCTGCGAAATGGGCTTGGGTAAAGCCTTGCACCTCTCCTCGAAATGTTAAGTCCCCACGAACGGTTCCCCAGGCACGTTCGCCTCACCCAGTAAAGAGACCTCTATTTGCTCAAGAAGAAGCCCGGATTGCTGAACTGATCAACTGGCTACCACCCTATGTTCGGCTCACAGGCTTGTGACACGCATGCCTCAGAATCTTAATGGCCTGCGCACCTATATGAAAATTACACTAACTCTAGGTGAGGTCCCCATCATTGGAGAACCCTTTGGGAAGCTCCATGAGGTAAAATTCGATGATCATGACCTGGCCAATTTGGAGGCCTTCCCCGAATTGGCGCTGGAGCTATATCTCTTGATCAACGTTTGTCATTGATGTCAACCCAAGCAGTACCAGGGGATACCCCAATATTGCATGGGAATTTTGACCTACCAAATTACTATATTTTCCCTGGTATAGGAGTCCGTTCTTCTTTTATTCTTCTATAGGGTGGTAGGGTGGTGCTAGGGTGAGTTGTATCTCAATGGGTGTTGGGGTATCTGTTCTGTGGACTACTAAAGAATCTCGGGCATTGGAGCGTCCATCCAGTGGGATCTGTGGAAGAATGCTTTTCTAGATTCTAGGAAGTTGGAGCTTTATTTTCAATTGAAGTTGAATATTGAAGAATTATTAGAAAAGCATTAGGTGGTTTTTTTCCCAGTTGGTTTCTACCTTAAAAATTGTGTGCATTTGTGTTCCTTTTTTTTGCTGCTACCATTGTAAAAACACTGATAATAATTGAAGATTAACTAATGCTCTAATTGAAAGGAATACTGATTCACCCTACCCTCTCAGTATTTCCAACAATTGGTTTCAGAGCTTCGTTCCTTCAATAGCAGTTTAACAACTGGAAGGAGGTCATGGAGCATACCAAGAATGGTGTACCTCTGTTCAATGAAAATAATTTTGGACTCTGGAAAGGAAGAATGGAGGTCTATCTCCTGGTGCAAGGTTATGAAGTATGGGACACTGTTCAAAATGGATTTACATCAACCTCAGATGAACAAGGTAAGAAGAATTTGGTGAATGATGCAAAAGCAACGAATATTATTATCAGTGGACATATTTAATCTGCTTATCATAAGGTGTTAGGTTGTAAAACCACCAAAAATGTATGGGACAAGCTTGAGAATATATATGCAGATGAATCAAATGTCAAAGAAGCAAAGCTTCAAATCTATAGAGAAAAATTTGAGCAACTTAGAATGAAAGAAGATTGAAACATTACTGGATACTTCCAATATGTTGATGAAATAACCAATACTCTGGAAGGATTGGGAGAGCCAGTTGACGAGAAGACTATTAGACGAAATATTCTTAGAGCATTACCAGGGAGATTCAACCCAAAGGTATTAGTCTTAGAATACAGTGTGTTAGTCATCCATAATTTTGACTTTATCCAAAGATGACTAAATTTGAAAAAACTTAGATTTCTAGAAACAATATTTGCAGAAACATTGTGAGTTCTAGAAATCTCACAGCCTTCATTATCCTAAGTCTATCAATTTACTAAAACCTTCATCCATGGCTTCTAAAAGATCACCTTTTTTGACTCAGAAGAAAGATTGTTTCAGGTTATCCCCACCATTTTTTACCTACATTTCATCCCCTCATTCTACCATTCCTACCCCTCTTTTTATCAATCCATTTCCCTCTAAAAAACCCCATTTTTCCTTCACTAATTCTTCATTTCTTCTAAAAACCCCTCTAAACCATTATAAAATCCTTTATATGGTTTAAAAAGCCTCTTTACCCTTATCGGAAACCTTAAAAAATCTTAAAAACCCTCCTTTTTAGGTTTATTATCCGCCCATTTAAAAAAAAAACACATAAAGCTTTAAGCCCCTTCGGGCTTAAAACCATCAGCCCCTTTCTCCATGTGACTCGAGGGCTCGACCACCCTCTCTGCACCTTCTTAAGCCCTTAGCCCTTTTCATTTTCACCCCTGGTCCTCATTTTACCCATGGGACCACAGACTCAACGTTTCTCCCCAGCCCCTTTTCCCATTTGAAATCATCTCTGCCCATCTAGTCTTTATACACCCCTAAAACCTTCGTATAAAGACCAACCTCCGAAAAATTAAAACTGGGCCCCCTCTTCTCTTTCATTTTTTCTTCGCTCCGTTGTTTCCTCAGGCCATCTCGACCATAGATCAAAGGCCTCGGGCCCCGATCCAACGACCACCATGCTCCCGCCTTGCATCCCATCTCCCAACCAAACCCGCACTACTCGACAAAGCACCCACGTCAGCTCGACCCCACCACCCACTGCTCCACCATCAATCCAACCCTCATTTTCCACCTGTCTCCCACCATCCCCTTTCACCGCGCACCTTCTGCCATCACGCTCCTCCCCGATCGTTGATCTGGCCTCTCCAGATCCAACGGTTCACATCTCAAATCGTGCGAGATATCTCACCGGGGTTTAACACTCCATTTTTACATGAAATAGGTGGTTTTGGTCTGGACATGGGGCAACCATCGTATGGTATCACGTCCGTTTGGGCCTGAACTGCTAACCACCCATCGACAGTGCAAAAACCACTGATGGAATTCCTGAAGCCACCTATCCCCTTTTCGTGCCATAAATCCATTTTCAAACCTGGTTTCTTCACTGTTCCACCATGAAAGCTCCCCCCTGCACTCTCTCTCTCCTCTATACATCGCTCTGTCACCTCCCCGAGCCCCTGAAGCAGTTTTTAGCAAAAAATGCAGGTTTTTGTTAATTGTTTTTGTTTGATTGTAGGTTTAATGGTGGAAAAAGGCCGAAATGTCATCCCACAGTCAAATTCAGTGATTGAGGCCTTAAGATGATGATCTAAGGCTCTGTAAGCAAAGAAGAAAGGGATCAAGGGTTTTATAACAATGATTGATTGGTGCCTCGTGAGGATTGATCCTTTTTAAACCGTCCAACACATCAAAAAAAGCCTCCTACATGTAGAAGCAGAGAAAATTAATGAAGTTTTGGAACCAAAGAGGCAGACAAAAGATTAAAAGCTTGATTAGCAGATTAAGGATAAAACACAATTAAAGAAAAATGGATAAAGGTTTAAAGCAATCAGATAAAGAGCAAAAGTCAACAAAAGATGATTACAAAGGCTTAAGGCAAAATCAATGCCTTAAAACAGAGGATTAAAGCCTAATCAATGTTTTAAAGGATAAAGGCTAAAGGTCGAAAGATAAAGGATCCAGGATAAAAGCAGTTGTTTAATAGAAACAAAGAAAGACAGTGAAGAAAATTAATTAAAATACAGATCAAGACTAAAGGCCTAAAAACACAGTCTATTGGTTAAAATCAAGGAAAATTAGACCAAAGGCAGCCTCGAATAAATCAACAGAAGCAGTTATTCATCTGAAAAATCTAACTGCCACCTGTGGCCTACTTTCTGTCCCAAAGGGAAATTTTGCAGTTATTACACAGTTAGAAGATATTTTAAGCTGTCAAAATAGTTATTGTAAAGATAAATATAGGCCTCAAATTCAAACTTTTCACCTATCTTTCTTTAAGAAGTTAAGGCAGAGTTATTAAACAGAGAAGTAGTTGCACACATGTTCCCACCTTATGCCTTGCATGGTTTTTAAGGTCAGGAATGCATTTAATCTGTAATTAATAACACTTGGACCCTAGATTAGTTCCTCCTCATTTGCAGCATAAATATTTCATTTGAACTCATTGTATTGTGGGCATTTTTGATAACTCTTTGAAGTAATACATGGTTCTGCTGAAGTTGAAAGAAATTTGATGTTCTGGAACCTATGGATGTTTTGACTTGTTTGTTGATGGAGAAAGCTCTGTCATTGGATCTTTGAGCTTGGCTATTGGTGACGTATTCTAATCTATTAATATTTTTCCTATTTTCCATTCTGTTTCATCATTTCTTGCTTGCAGTATAGTAAAAATCTTAGGCTAAGAAATGCTTCCTAGAAGCACCTTAGGCTTGTTTACTCTTCACTACCTTTATGTTTTCATATGCTCAAGGTTTTAATGAGTAGTTTGACTAATTTTCAATCCTTAAGCTTGCTTATTTCAGAAATAATT
Organism: Pinus albicaulis; assembly: GCA_034641835.2. Classification (NCBI taxonomy): domain Eukaryota; kingdom Viridiplantae; phylum Streptophyta; class Pinopsida; order Pinales; family Pinaceae; genus Pinus; species Pinus albicaulis. The sequence goes on along the minus strand of JAXQQM020092469.1, from coordinate 87,416 downwards.
CAAACAGTTGGTCTCAAGAATGATTTATGGTTTTCCCTGCTTACTTGCTGCCACTTGAAAACTACTTCTGAAGTCTCCCTTTAAAGTACCATTGTTTACAGTTTGCCAAAGAGGTCTGTTTTGATCATACCCTTTGTTCTTGCTTAAATAATTGTTTTGAAGGTCTTTATAGCTATAATCAAAGATGTTTAGGAGTTCCCTCTTCTATGAATGCAATTATTTGTTAATCTTGAATGTTTTGTTATCCTTGAAGTGAAATATTTGGATGAAATAGAGCATTCCTTGACTCCTAGATTTCATTTGAAATGTTTGTCTTGAAATTGTTATTTTCTGAAGTGTGATTTTTAGAATTCATGGTTAGCCCTATCTATGGAATACTTCTTCATGTTCAGATAATGTTTTAAAGTCACTTTTTTGAGAAGTACATATAATTAAGGATTCTTAATTGCCCTTAGTTCTACTTTTCATTCTAAACCTTTAATGTCCATTTCATTTCACCTGAAAAACTTTGTAGATCCAATAGCCATGTTATATTTTCTCTTTGATATCCTTGATTCATCTACAAACTTGTTACACTTCTACTTTATTCCATTTCCTAATGACTTAGAGATTTCCCTTTTCTATCTATGTTGCCTAGATCATCATGTCCCATCAAACAATCAAACAAACTCATGCTTAGTAACTAGCCTAAAATCAACCTTTTACAAGCAAACAAGTCATAACTTTGCAAACAATTGAGAGATCCATTTATGATACTAGGAGGGCTAGATCTTATAGCTCTAAAGACTAGTTTATATGTTGCCTTGTCATTTGGTCTGCCAATCAGCCAAATAACAGGACCCCAACATTTTGGCGATCACGGTGGGACCTTTGAGTTCATAGTTTCGTAGCAAGCTATTACAGGCTCTTTAGTCCTTCAATTACTATAGAAGTTTAGTTGATAAGCCATAAATTAGACTCTGTTTGTTTCATTACCTTAGTTAAGTGTTGAATTAGGTATAAGCCACTCTCACAAACATATAACCCTATAAAAACTTCGAAAACCCAAAACATTTCAGATTGGTCTTTAAATAAATCATTAGTGGTGGACCATAAAACATTTTACCTTCAGAAAAGCTAAAAATTTCCACCTGGAGACTCCAATAGCCCCAGTAGCCCTATTAATCCTCTAGATCTTCATATTTCCTTAAAAATGTGTTAAACATCCTTGAGGAAGTTTAGAAACCTATTCCCTTATTAAAGAAATCACGGTGAGAGGAAAAATCTTGAAAAATAGTCGTACAAACCTCAGCCTCTCTAAAATTTTGGAGACTAAAATCTGGCTTCACATAGGGTCAATACTAGATCGCATCCAGATCCTAACCCTCCTACCATATTTGACAATCCAGAAAGGAGTTTGTGGCAAACTTCTAGATTTGGAAAACCAACTACTAATAAGACTATCCCAAGAACAAGATTTGTCCCTGAAAATATTACAGTCTTAAAATATCTTCACTTTGACTTACCTCACACAAAGAACCTATTCAGAAATAAGTCTCAAAGTGATTTAAATCAAGCTGACTTTGAAACTACAGATTTGTAACAGAGCTTTAGCAGAGAAGCTTCACCTTTTACTCCACCTGATTCTTAGCTTCTTCATCATTTCAACTCCTTCCATAACAAATCTTCTCATCATCAGTTTGGTGGTCCAAGTGTTTCTTCCACTCCTGTACACACATACACTATTCAAAGCACTCCAACTTAGCCCACTTTCCCTCTTGTAAATCCACCTCTTGTAAATCCCCCATTATTTCCTATCATGGCAGCATGGTATGCTCCACTTGTGTTACCACAACCTCTGGTTCCCTTACCAAATGATTACCAATCCAAAATTCTCCATTTCACTGGAAATGAACCTATTAATGCCCAACAGCATGTAGATAAAATGAATGATGCTTTTGATTACATGGAAATAGAAGAAGAGACCATTAAGATGAGAATATTTGCCCAAAGTTTAGGAAGAGAAGCCAAAAAATGGTTTAAAAGCTTAAATCCTAATAGAATAAATGATCTCCCTTCTTTATATCAAACATTCATAAACACATGGGAAATTAGGAAGAACCCTCTCCAAATCCTTTCAGAATATACCAACCTCAAAAGAAACATTGGGGAAAGTGTCCAAGATTATTGCACTAGATTCAATAGTGTTTAAAATGCACTTCCCCCAGACATAAAACCTCCATTAGGCTTAGCCTTGGCTAAATTTTTAGAGGGCTTTGATCCTGAAATGGCCTACGAGCTAAGAGAAAGAGACCCCTCAACTTTAGAAGATATGCAGAGGGGAGCCTTAAGTGTAGAAGAAAATCTGATTGAGAAAAGAGCTAGTTTAAGAGAAGAGAAAATAGTGACATACAGGAATGATACAATGGCATCAACCTCATCATCAGATACTAAAATTGATAACTTAGTGAAGGTAATGGAGATAATGTTTGAAAAGATAAATCTAAATGATAGAGTGCCCCCTAGAGAAAACCAAAATAACCCCCAAAGCAGAAATAGAAACACAAATTTCAGAAGAGACCCTAATCAGGATAGGTAAAGAGACAATGACCAACAGATTAGGCCTCCCTTTCAACAAAACTATGTTTATCAAGAAGAATAAAGGGAAGTTGAAAGGCTGGAATAAAATCATGTAAAATTGATAGGATTTGACAGTGAGACAGATGTTTTTCTCACTGAAGAAGAACAAGGATTCTTCTCTTCAGAACAAATTGAAAACAACCATGAAGATTCTGAAGATTATAGATTGGGGTTTGAAAATTAAATCATGGAGGTACACAAACAATATAATCTTAGAAGCAAAGGGAGCCCAGAGATTTCTAATGACAAAAACACTAGTACTAATGTTAAGAAAACTTCAAAAAATCAGCCTAAAAATACAACCAGTAACACCAACACTGTGGCCAAGAAAGCTGATCTAATTAAAAACAAAAACAGCCAGCAAAGTGTTGAACAAAGCTGCCCTAGTACTTATGCTAGTGGCCTTAACAAATATGTCCCAAATAACAGTCCAAATAAAGTTCAGCAAGTCAAAATTGCTGAAAGAATTGTAAATGACAAAACATATGTAAATATGTCAAGAACAATAGTTCCTTTAGCCATGAAGGGGAAATTTCCAAGATAAAAATCACCATACCCTTAGCTAAACTAGTAACTCAGGATGTATATAAAAATCAAGTTTTGAAAGCTTCGAATATAGGCAGTGACACGGATACTTTAAAATTGACAGATGATAAACCAGAATTATTGTTTGGTCTTGAAGTTGAAGGAAAATACTAAGAAGGGGCTATCCCTCCCTTCTATGTCAGCCCGAATATACATGATAAGATCTTACACAATGCCATGTTAGACTCTGGTGCTTCACACAATCTTATGCCCAAAGTAGTAATGGAAATCCTAGGCTTAGAAATTACTAAACCATACAAAGATCTATATTCCTTTGATTCAAGTAGGGTCAAATTCTTAGGCCTAATCAAATATTTGTGTGTCAACTTGGCACAAATTCCTGCTAAGAGTCTAGTAATAGATATAGTAGTTGCTGAAATTTCCCCTAAGTATGGCATGCTTCTATCTAGATCATGGGGAGCCAAGCTACAGGGGAGCCTTCAAATGGACATGTCTTATGCCACCATACCAGTGTGTAACCAAACCAGAAGACTATACCGGGAGTCTCATATGAAATAAATGGTGAGTAACATAGATAGACCAAACAATTCTCCTATCTATTCCATCCATCCAAATTTGGATTCCTTTATCTTATATAATGAAGATGAATTCAGCCAACAAGAAAAGGAAAACAAAGAAGAATTTAGTCTACCAGAACAGTAAAATATACCATCAACTCAAGAAAAGAATAGTTCAGACTTTAGCAGCCTTGAATAGCAAAAATAAAAAGAAAATGAAATTGAAATACCTTGGAAAATAAACTTTGATGGCTCTTTTAGCAAATTAAGCTTAGGGTTTGGTGTATGGATACAGAACACAAACAAAGGATTTTCCTATAAACTAGATTTTCCATGCACAAATAACATTACTGAATATGAAGCCCTCTTTATTGGCCTACACTTACTCAAATATTTGGGAGCTAAAAGAATATCAGTCCAAAGGGATTTTGAGTTAATCATTAGACAAATTAAAGGGGAGTATTCAACCAAGAACCCAAAACTCAGAGGATATAGAAATGCTGCCCTTGATCTCCTAAAAACCTTTGAAAAATATGAACTCATTTTCATCCCAAGAGCTCAAAATCATCTAGCAAATGAACTTGCCTTTTTACTGCTAGTAATTGCCAAATACCACAGACAAATGAACAAATCAATATAAATGTAAAAAGCAGGCCTGCAGTACCTGACAATGAAAATTATTGGCTAGTGTTTGAAGGAGACAAACACATAGATGATTTTCTACAATCAAAGAATGACTTTTCCATACCAACACCTACTTCAAGCCATGAGGAAAAATGTTTAAATGAAGAACAAATCCGTGAAACAGAGCTATCCTTTTCTGCTGATATAAACCATTTTGAACATCCTTTTAGAGCAGAAATAGTTTACAATGCAGATCAAAAAGACCTGGAAGTTTTACATTGTAAAAATGATACAATTCCAAAAGGTCTTGCACCATTAGAACAACTATTTGACTTCAATGATGTAGCCAAAGAACCAATAATGGAGCCTATAGAAACAAACATAGAATAACATAACATAGGCAGCCTAGCAGAACCCAAAATGATCAAGCTGTACAACACTCTTCCGGCTCATATCAAACAACAATACACATAACTTTTCAAAGAATTTAGAGATGTGTTTGCATGGGGATACAAGGATCTAAAATCATATGATACCAGCATCATTCAACACAAAATTCCTCTTAAGGAAAATCAGAAACCTTTCAAACAAAAACTCAGAAGGATAAACCCTGTTTTATTGCCTTTAGTTGAGAAAGATATTAAGAAAATGTATGATGCTGGAATCATAGTTCCCCTCATGTATTCAGAATGGGTTTCCAACTTAGTATCTGTTAGGAAAAATACTGGGGAAATCGGGCTCTGCATTGATTTCAGAAATCTAAATAGAGCCTCCCTTAAAGATAACTATCCCTTGCCAAAAATGGATCATATACTTCAAAGGGTGGTTGGGTCTAAAATAATTTCACTATTGGATGGGTTCTTAGGTTACAATAAGGTGATAGTACTCCCAAGTGATCAACATAAGACTGCTTTTACCACACCTTGGGGTACATTCATGTATGTCAAAATACCATTTGGTTTAATGAATGTAGGGGCCACCTTCCAAAGGGCCATGGACATAGCCTTTTCAGAAGACATAGGCTATTTTATAATCATATAACTTGATGATATTACTATTTTCTCCAAAACTGATGAATAACATTTAATTCATTTAGAGAATGTTTTTGAGAAATGTAGGAAATATGGCTTATCTTTGAATCCCAAAGAGACACTCTTTTGTCTCCAAGAAGGAAAGCTTCTTGGCCACATAATTTCTGAAGAGGGAATCAAAGTAGAACCTAAAAGGATTGATGTCATATTGAAAATCATCAATCTTAGAAACATCAAAGGATTACAATATTTCATTGGGAAGATAAATTTTTTAAGGAGATTCATCCCCAACCTTGCTGAGATATTAAGAAATATCACAAACATGCTTAAGAAAGAAATAGGTGTTAAATGGAAAATACAAGATAAACATTCATTTCAACTAGTGAAACAAGCTCTTACTCAAAAACCAGTTCTTATAAGTCCCGATCTCACCAAAAATTTCTACATCTTTTCTTTTGCATCTGAACATACAATAGCTGCAGTATTACTACAAAAGAACACTATGGGGCAAGAACAACCAATATCCTTTTTTAGTAGGGTGTTGAGAGATTCTCCACTTAAGTATAACATCATGGAGAAACAATCCTTAGCCTTGGTCAAAGCATTGAAAGACTTCAGAGTCTACATTTTACAGTCTGACATCGTTGCTTTTGTTCCACATACTGTTGTCAAGGATATTCTAAGTCAAGACCCTAATGGTAAAAGGGGAAAATGGATTGATGTTATTTTAGAGTATGACTTAGAAATCAGGTCCACCAAAATAATCAAAGGGTAGTGACTAGCAAAACTCATGGCTAAGTCAAACTTCCAAGCACTAGATATGAACATGGTTGATATTTTGGAAGAAACAGAAGAATTCACAGCTCCATTTATTGAAGAAATATTTGTGAATTCACCTTGGTATGCTGATATCATATATGTGTTGCTTTAGCTGAATACCCCTCCTTCTCTATCCAAAAATAAAGCTATATTTTTGAAGAAAAAGGCTTTAAATTATTGCATACTAGATGGGGTTTTATATTGGAAGAATGTTGTTGGAATATTGCTTAAATTTTTGCGTGAGATTGATGCAGGAAAAATCATGCATGAGCTACATGAGGGAGACTGTGGAGGACATATTTACTGGAAGAATACTGCAAATAAAATCCTCAGATCTTGTTACTATTGGCCCACCCTTTTCCCAGACACTTAGAAACTTGTCATGTCTTGCCATAAATGTCAAATTTTTGATGGCAAGAGAAAACTCATACTTTTACCCTTACATCCCATCAGTGTTGAGGATCCTTTTCAACAATGGGGCTTGGAATTCATTGGGGAAATACACCCATATTATTTAGCCCAACATAAGTGGATCCTCACTGCCACTGATTATTTTACCAAGTGGATAGAAGCCATACCTTCTAGGAATGCTACTGACTCTGTCATTATCAAGTTCCTTGAAACCAATATACTATCCAGATTTGGTTGTCCTAGAAAAATTATCACAAACAATGCTGCTGCCTTCAAGTCTAAAAGAATGGTTGACTTCTTCTATAAATACCATATAACCTTGGGTCATTCCACTGCCTACTATCCTCAAGGAAATGGATTAGCTGAATCCTCCAACAAAAGCCTTGTCAATATTATCAAAAAACTGTTGGAGCAGAATCAGAAATCATGGCATAATAAGCTTATTCATGCTTTATGGGATGATAAATTAACCACCAGAAAGTTAATAAATATGTCCCCCTATCAGCTGGTTTATGGCATGGATGTAGTCTTCCCAACATCTTTAGGAGTTCCTGTCATAAAACTCGTTCAAGAAGTACAAAATGAAGAAAATGATATGCATAGAAGGATCAATCAGACCATTCATTTACAGTAGTCTAGAGAGGAAGTGTACAAGAGAACACAAACAATCCAAGAGAGTGTCAAGAAATTATTTGATAAGAGAACTAAAGAAAATGATTTCCAAGTTGGAAATATAATTCTAAAGTGGGATTCTAGAAGGGAATAAAAGGGAAAATATGGCAAATTTGAGAATCTATGGAAAGGGCCCTACATTATTCATTCTATTAGGGGTCATAATGCATTCTTTCTGCAAGCGCTGAATGGAGAAGATTTATTTGGAGGTCCTGTCAATGGCAGGATGCTTAGCACTACTTCTATCAAGAATCTTAGCTTCCAAGTTTTATTCATTGTACATAATCCATTTGAAAAGAAACCAGGAAAATACAAAAACAATAAAAGAAAAGAAAAAGAGGGCAGATTCAAAAGAGGTACAACCCCATACCCAAAAAAGAGAATTTTTCTGAAAGTGAGCAAATCTAAGTGCCACTGCTGATTAAAAAATGATATATTGTTCAGTCATCTAGCCTAATCATGGCTGAACTACTTTAAATTTATGTTGATAAGTTAGTAGAAGCACAGATTGATAAGAATTTTTCAGACTTGACTTATCAGTAAAATAGATTAGGATAGAAAAGAAATGGTTCTAACAAGCTCAAAATCTGAACCAAGAAAAGGAAAAGGATAGCTCTAAATATATCAAAACCAGAGCTGGGAAAGAATAGAAGGATGTTTATAATTTTCAGATCTTAAGCCTTCAAAATTTTGTTTTATTTTTCTGCAAATAAAGTCTATGTGCAGCTTGTACATACAACCATAGACACCATAACAAATCAAACAGTCTAATCCTAATTTGACTATGTTTAAATTTTCTGTCTTAAAAATAGAGAATAAAATCTGTCAAACAGCGTAATCTTGACAGGTAGATAGTTAGGTAGAAAAATAAAGAGTTCAACAGTTTAATCTGCACTCTTGGAAGAAATAAGGATAGGATTAGATAGTTTATTTCTGTTTTCAAAAATAAAAATATCAAAGAGTTTTCTAGTTCAAATGCACTCAAAGGAAAAAAAAATTCTAGGACAAAGTAAGATTGGGTAGGTAGAGATGCTATTTTAAAAGAGATTACATGTTGCAGATTGATAAAATTTGTCTTTTTTAGAGAAAAATAAGAAAGAAAAGAGATTCTGCCCAATGGATGAGGCTCTAGTCTGCTGAAATCTAGAGATTGATAAACTGGAGGTTCTGGACACCTAAAAGAACAATTTTCCTCCCCAAGTGGAGCCACTGTTAGTCATCCATAATTTTGACTTTATCCAAAGATGACTAAATTTGAAAAAACTCAGATTTCTAGAAACAATATTTGCAGAAACATTGTGAGTTCTAGAAATCTCAGAGTCTTCATTATCCTAAGTCTATCAACTCACTAAAACCTTCATCTATTCCTTCTAAAAGATCACGTTTTCTGACTCAGAAGAAAGCTTGTTTCAGGTTATCCCCACCATTTTTTACCTACATTTCATCCGCTCATTCTACCATTTCTACTCCTCTTTTTATCAGTTCATTTCCCTCTAAATAACCCCATTTTTCCTTCACTAATTCTTCATTTCTTCTAAAGACCCCTCTAAACCATTATAAACTCCTTTATATGGTTTAAAAAACCTCTTTACCCTTATCGGAAACCTTAAAAAATCTTAAAAACCCTCTTTTTTAGGCTTATTATCCACCCATTTAAAAAAAAACACATAAAGCTTTAAGCCCCTGCGGGCTTAAAACCATCAGCCCCTTTCTCCATGTGACCCGAGGGCCCGACCACCCTCTATGCACCTTCTTAAGTCCTTAGCCCTTTTCATTTTCACCCCCTGTCCTCCTTTTACCCATGGGACCACAGACTCAACGTTTCTCCCCAGCCCCTTTTCCCATTTGAAATCATCTCCGCCCGTCTAGTCTTTTTACACACCCAAAACCTTCGTATAAAGACCAACCTCCGAAAAATTAAAACTGGGCCCCCTCTTCTCTTTCCTTTTTTCTCCGCTCCGCTGTTTCCTCAGGCCATCTCGACCGTAGATCAAAGGCCTCGGGCCCTGATCCAACGGCCACCATGCTCTCGCCTTCCATCCCATCTCCTAACCAAACCCACACTACCCAACAAAGCGCCCACGTCCGCTTGGCCCCACCATCTGCTGCTCCACCATCCATCCAACCCTCGTCTGCCACCTGTCCCCCACCATCCCCTTCCACTATGCCCCTCCCCCACCATTGATCTGGCCTCTCCAGATCCAACAGTTCACATCGTAAATCGCGCAAGATCTCTCACCGGGGTTTAACACTCCATTTTTATGCGAAATAGGTAGTTTTGGCCCGGACACGTGGAGACCATCGCATCGTATCACGTTCGTTTGGCCCTAAACCGCTAACCACGCATTGGCAGCGCAAAAACCGTTGGTGGTATTCCCAAAACCACCTATCCCCATTTCGTGCCATAAATCCATTTTCAAATCTGGTTTCTTCACTGTTCCACCATGAAAACTTTCCCCTGCACTCTCCCTCTCTTCTATACATCGCTCCGTCGCCTCCTCGAGCCCCTGAAGAATTTTTTAGCCAAAAATCCAGGTTTTCGTTAATTTTTTTTGTTTGATTGCAGGTTTAATGGTTGAAAAAGGCTGAAATGTCATCCCACAGTCAAATTTAGTGACTGAGCCCTCAAGATGATGATATGAGGCTCTGTAAGCAAAGAAGAAAAGGATCAAGGGTTTTATACCAATGATTGATCGGTGCCTCATGAGCATTGATCCTTTTTAAACCCTCCAACACATCAAAAAAATCCTCCTACATTTAGAAGCAGAGAAAATTAATGAAGTTTGGGAACCAAAGAGGCAGACAAAAGATTAAAAGCTTGATTGGAAAATTAAGGATAAAACACAGTTAAAGAAAAATGGATAAAGGTTTAAAGCAATCAGATAAAGAGAAAAAGTCAGCAAAAGATGAAGGCTTAAGGTGAAATCAAAGCCTTAAAGCAGAGGATTAAAGCCTAATCAAGGTTTTAAAGGATAAAGGCTAAAGGTCGAAAGATAAAGGATCCAGGATAAAAGCAGTTGTTTAATAGAAACAAAGAAAGACATTGAAGAAAATTAATTAAAAGAAAGATCAAGACTAAAGGCCTAAAAACACAGTCTATTGGTTAAAATCAAGGAAAATTAGACCAAAGGCAGCCTCGAATAAATCAATAGAAGCAATTATTCATCCGAAAAATCTAACTGCCACCTGTGGCCGAATTTCTGTCCCAAAGGGAAAATTGGCAGTTATTACACAGTCAGAAGATATTTTAAGCTGTCAAAACAGTTATTGTAAAGATAAAGATAAGCCTCAAAGTCAAAATTTTCACCTATCTTTCCTTAAGAAGTTAAGACAAAGTTATTAAACATAGAAGTAGTTGCACACATGTTCCCACCTTATGCCTTGCATGGTTTTTAAGGCTAGGAATGCATTTACTCTGTAATTAATAACACTTGGACCCTAGATTAGTTCCACCTCCTCATTTGCAGCATAAATACTACATTTGAACTCATTGTATTGTGGGCATTTTTGATAACTCTTTGAAGTAATACATAGTTCTGTTGAAGTTGAAAGAAATTTGATGTTCTGGAACTTGTGGATGTTTTGACGTGTTTGTTGAAGGATAAAGCTTTTTCATGGGATCCATGAGCTTGGCTATTGGTGAAGTATTATAATCTGTTAATTTTTTTCCTATTTTCCATTCTGTTTCATCATTTCTTTCTTGCAGTAGAGTAAAAAGCCTAGGCTAAGAAATGTCTCCTAGAAGCACCTTAGGCATGTTTACTCTTCACTGCCTTTATGTTTTCATATGCTCAAGGTTTTATTGAGTAGTTTGACTGCTTCTCAACCCTTAAGATTGTTTATTTTAGAAATAGTTCAAACAGTTGGTCTCAAGAATGATTTATGGTTTTTCCTGCTTACTTGCTGCCACTTGAAAACTACTTCTGAAGTCTCCCTTTAAAGTACCATTGTTTACAGTTTGCCAATGAGGTCTGTTTTGATCATACCCTTTGTTGTTGCTTAAATAATTGTTTTGAAGGTATTTATAGCTATAATCATAGATGTATAGGAGTTCCCTCTTCTATGAATGCAGTTATTTGTGAATCTTGAATGTTTTCTTATCCTTGAAGTGAAATCTTTGGATGAAATAGAGCGTTCCTCGACTCCTAGATATTTTTGAAAAGTTTGTCTTGAAATTGTTATTTACTGAAGTGTGATTTGTAGAATTCATGGTTATCCCTGTCTATGGAATACTTCTTCATGTTCAGATAATGTTTTAAAGTCCCTTTATTGAGAAGTACATATAATTAAGGATTCTTAATTGCCCTTAGTTCTATTTTTTATTCTAAACCTTTAATGTCCATTTCATTTCACTTGAAAAATTTTGTAGATACAATAGCCAAGTTAGGTTTGCCCTTTGATATCCCTGATTCATCTACAAACTTGTTACAAAGTTCTACTTGACTCCATTGCCCAATGAATTAGAGATTTCCCTTTTCTATCTATGCTGCCTAGATCATCATGTCCCAACAAAGAATCAAACAAAATCATGCTTAATAACTAGCCTAAAATCAACCTTTTACAAGCAAACAAGTCATATCTTTGCAAACAATTGAGAAATCCCTCTCTGAGGCTAGGAGGGATAGATCCTAGAGCTCTAAAGACTGGTTTATATGTTGTCTTGTCATTTGGTTTGCTAATCAGCCAAATCACAGGACCCCAACACAGTGCAAATTTGGACAAACTTAGCAAATAGGAATTATGGAGCTCTCATAGCATACGAAATGAGACTTGATGAAGAAGAGGGTACTTCACATCTAGAAACTGCATTCGTTGCATCTAAGAAAACCAATAACGACAAACAACCTTCAATTGAAAAGACATGCACTTGCAAGTGTGAAGAAAAGGAAGATGATGGAGAAGTTCTTTACGAGAAAACTAAAAATTGGTAAGGGAAAATTCAAAGGTAAAATTCCATTGATATGTTTCGATTGTGGTGAGTGTTACACCATTTTTTGGTCATCTAACCTATTATCGTTAGATGGACTCAAGTACACCATGTAAGACCAATTTTACTCCAAGTAAAATTGCTTTCACTATGAAAATAACTTAATAAATCACCTTTATTAAGTTATTTATGGTCTAAACAGGAAACCCTATAAGGAAATATTAAACAAATATACATTTTTTTGATTTTCCTCAATAAATAGTTAGTTAAACAATAGTTTAATTAATATTTCTGGTTATATTTAACCCAAAACAAGGAAATTAATTAGATAAATCATTATTATCCCATTATTTTCTAAAGAATAATTGTTTAAATCTTATTTAAATAATATTCTTTATTAAATATGACTAATTCACCCTTAAATAATTAAATAAATCATTATTTATTTGATTATTACTCAACCATATCCTTAAAATGATAAATAAATAATTTATTTATTTATTATTACTTAATCACATCCTTAAAATAATAAATAAATCATTTATTTATTTATTATTTACAAATAAGGGGATTTGACTCAAGTCAAATACCTTTTCCCTCCAACAAATATAATAAAATATTCCATAAAAGTTGGATCTAAATTTGGTTAATAATATTTTAATTATGCACCAAGATCTAGACTAACTCAATATTTTGTTATAAATAGGAGGGTTTTCGCATTCATTTGTCACCTTTTTTTGCCTAAAGATCACTTTGGATCTCAGCACTTGGTCTGGCTATTGATCCATAATCATAGCCATACTTTTCCATTTTTTCCTGGGTTTTCTACACCATCAAGAGAGAGAAGTTCTAAATTTGAAGTGCTGAGGACTCACAATAACCCATCCCATTGAGGAGAATAGGGAACACCCTCTTATTTTTTCCTCCCAGGTGCCATTAATAAAATTATTCATTGAATATATTCTTGTCTTTTCTATTGGATCTATGGAGAAAATCTTATTTTTCTACTGTTTAATGTCCTAATTCATAGATCTAGATTTTTTCAGCATTTTTCTTGATCATCTAATTGCAGATCTGAAGATATTAGCAGTCATTTCTGCTGTTAGGGCTATAAGTTATGCACAGCTAAAGTGGTATTTTTTCATACACTTCGAATAAATATTCATACTAACAACTGGCGACTACACATGGGTTTACCATTACGACCACTGTCGTTTTTCTTATCCTTGCATATCCAGCTGCTTCAGGCCCTAGGATTTCTCTTCATCCCCTTGTTTTTCTTATTATTGATGTTGTTTTTAATCCATAAAACCCTAAAATGATAAAAATCCTAACTTCTGTGTGTTTTCGGACCCATTGCGCAGGTGACAGACATCAGTCGCAGCTGAGAAGACAAATTTTTCTGAAACCTGCCACTGAGAGTGTCAGAAGTGTAGGTTGCACTTTTCTGCCCAAAACCTGTGACCTGGACCTCCAGGGTGCACTTTACAGCCCAAAAAGTGTGACCTCTGCTGAAAACAGGCCAAAAACTGTGACCTAGACTTTCTACAGGGATTTTTCTGAAAGTTTTTTGGTTTTGCTGAGCCTCTATTCAGGGTTTTCTGACCTCTGTCTCTGCCTGTTTTGGACCTGTACTTGTTTTGTTTCATTCAACTAAGTGGGAACCTAGCCCCCTAGGGCTTCAGTACCCTCCACTTTTTATGGAAGAGTGTTTGCTGTTGCAGGTTGCCTGAAATTTCAGAGTCTTCAGCCATTTTTTTTCTTCAGATCTAATACCTCATCTTCAGATCCACTTCAGATCGGCTTGTTATCCACCCAAATCTTCCCATTTAGATTTTTTTGGGTTTTCCATTAAGGGGCACTCCACTTTCCTCCTGGAGATAGCTTTTCGCCACCTCTTTTACAACAATTTTCCTCTGATTTGTTGTTGTTTTCTGCACCACTTTCCAGCAGATTTTGTCTTTTAGATATCTGTCCCTCTTGACCCAAGATCTATTAGCCTTTTTTAGCGTTTTTAAATTAGTTTTTTGCTCACCTATAGACTAATTGTTGAGAGACCCGCCTCCTTGGGTTTAGATTATTGCATTGTTAGCTATTTATTTTCTGTTTTGCAGGCCTATATACTGTCATTTGCAGGATTATTCACAGCTCTACAACACATTTTTTCTTTTCTCTACAAATGTCTGGGTTTAAAAATTAAAATTTACACACTTTTACACACACACCCTAAATGAAAAAGGGCTTGGTTAACACCGCCAAGAAAAGACTCTAAAACATTGAAATCATTTGATCCTGCACCTCTTTGCCCTTGTTTCGACATTGTAATCACTTGATCCTGCACCTCCCTGCCCTTGTTGGTCTCTTTTTTCCTTGTGCTGTGTTTGTGTCGCCACCATTGCGCCACCAAGGCGTTTATCTTGGAGACTTCTTGGCCTTCATCCTCAGTTTCCGGTTGGAAGACTCAATCCTCCACATAGAGTTTGAGTTAGTCCTCTATCGAGTCTGCACACCGACTCTTCTTCTGGTCCTTTGGGTTCTCCTTCTCATCTTGCCTCTGGTTCTCCCTCTGACACCTTCACTATGTCTGGTGAAGGTCCTAACGCCGGTGGTAACCCTCGCCCTCCCGCCGGAAATACCACTAGTGGGACCGACACGGACACTACCCCGGCAACAACCTTGCTCCCTTTCATGGCAGGCCAAAGCCTCCCCGATTTTGACCAGATGATAAATGACCCTATACACCATGATGCTAGTTGGCCTACTATGCCAACAAATCTCCCTTCAGACATCCCAAAGTTTGAAGGTCTTGCTAGACAATATCCTTCAAATCATGTTCGATCTTTCCACATGTGGTGTTCGTCTAATTCCATTACCGATGACTCTATTCATCTTCGGTTGTTCCAACGAACGCTCACAGGTGAGGCTTCTAAGTGGTATGTAGATTAGGCCCCTTCCTCTCATACCACCTTTATGACTCTGGCCCGAGATTTTTTGTCTTATTTCTAGCTCCCCCTACGTTATGACACTAGTACCGAGCTCTTGACCTCTTTTCACCAATCATCCGCGACCCACCTTTCCGACCATGTTCAGGAATGGTGGAGAAGAAGGAGCCTATTTCGAGCCCCTCCCTTTGAGGAATGTGTATACATGGAATGGTTCCTCAGGACTCTCTTGCTACCTATCGGGAAAGACGTCGCAACGCACTTTCCTCAAACCGAAGAATCCGCTCTCCAGATTGCGTTAAAGTATGACCTGATCTACGCTCAGTCGGGTTTTGTTTATACTGTCCTACCTAATCTTCCCAGACCTGGTGGTGCCAACGCACTGGGGGAATCTCATGCCATCGACGATATCGTTGGAGCTCTGTTTAATCTGTATGCTCAACCTCCCATGGGCTATGGTTTCTCTCAGGGAGGGGCCAGCTCCTCCGACACTTTTCCCCCTCTAGGTAGCACGCATCCTGGATACGGCATGCCTCCTCCTTTTTCCCAACCCTCTGTTTACCACACTGCTACCCAACCTCCTTATTATTTGTATCCACATCCTGGTGTTACATCTCCTACAACATTAGCACCTCCTCCTCCCTTGCCTTCTCAACCCTCGCAACAACAACCACCACCCTCTCTGGGGTAGGTGTACGCACAGCAGGGCACGATTAATCCTCCTCCCTCAAAAAGGAAGAGGAAAGGAAATCAAAATCAAGCTGCCTCTGGTAATCATGGACCTAATCAAAGTAATGCTTCTTACACCACAAACTAGCAACAAGGCACTCAGCCCAAGCAAGACAGGCCTCTTCGTATGAACAAGCCCTGTTCATGTTGTGGTGTTTATGGTCATTATACACATGATTGTCCCCTTCTACCACAGATGCAACAACTATGGGAGTCTCAAGAAACATTGAGAGGATAGCAAGCCATTCCTTCTGTTCCTCCCAGTCCTGCACCTATTCAACCAGCTGTGCTTACCGATCCTTTCCCTCAGCAGGGTTTTGTGGCCACCCAACCACCTGAAGGACAGGTGGCCGCTCAATCTCTCCCATCTAGTTCCCCTGATCACCATATTTTCACGATGTAATTTTATTAGCCTTCTGAACCTCCTTCTCTTGGCTCTGTATCTTTAGATGATACTCATGACCCCCTCGATCCTCCAGACGCTCCCCCCAAACCTTACCTTTATTTGACCCCGGTTCCATCGATCTCTCTGATTCCTCCCGCTGCACCAGTGCCTCCGTCACCTCAACCGGAACCTTTTCCAGTTGCGACCGTCTCGAGTAAGAAGGGTAAAGCTCGTAAGGGGGCACTAAAGGACAAGCACCCCCTCTCCTTGTTCACGTGTTCTGCATCAGATCTGCCTACTCCCATTGGCAGCCATCCTCCTAATGCCAACATGTTAGAGCCTTCGACCACTCCCCATGACGTTGCACATGTGCATCATTTTTCACATGTTGATGAGTCAGGTAGCTCTACCACGACAAGTGGTCCTCCTTCTGCTAGTCAACCCATCTTTCACTTCGATGAACACATTATGGAAGCACTAACCCATCCTGACTTTCCATGGAATGATATGCACCACCATGCATACTTCCTTCCATAGCAGTCCCATGACCAATATGCTGTGGAAACTAAGGACTTCCTTCCTAACAGAGTCAATTGGTTTAGAAATCCCATCCCTGCACTTGATGCTTTTGAAGAAGGAAATATGGCCAATATCTCTCCTACCATTAAAATTGACATTTCTGACAAACTGGGGGTTGAAGAAAATTTCACATTGGGCGCCCTTTTCACCACGGAAGAGATTGGATCTTACAGAAAGTTATTCAAATAATTCTGCGATATTTTCGCCTGGTCCTATTTAGAAACGCCCGAGCTTAATCTTGCCATTGTAGAACACCATATCGATACATGGCCTGATGCCAATCTTGTCCGTCAAAAGATGAGACCCATTAATCCTTCCAGACGTGAAGCTGTCAAAGTTGAAATCGATAAGCTCAAATAGGCTGGTTTTATCTATCCCATTGAATACACCACCTAGGTGTCCAATCCAGTTCCCGTTCTCAAGAAACAAGGTACAATCCGTTTTTGCACTGACTTTCGCGATCTAAAAAAAGTTTGTCCCAAAGACAACTTCCCGACACCATTCATTGACCAAAGCATTGATGAGTGTGTGGGGCACGAGGTGCTATATTTTATGGATGGTTTCTCTAGATACAAACAAATTGTCATCCGTCGTGCTGATTAACTCAAAACCACATTCATTAGTCCATGGGGAATGTTTTCCTATCGAGTCATGCCATTTGGTCTTAAAAATGCAGGAGCCACTTTTCAGCGGGGTATGTCTTACTTTTTCCATGACCTGGCTCACATTATCCTTGCTTATTTAGACAACCTTACTACACGTTCTAAACATCGGGCGCAACAACTTCACGATATGCGCACCGTCTTTCTACGATGTCGCAAGTATAATATCTGCCTCAACTCGCTGAAGTGTGTCTTTTGTGTGCCTGCTGGCCGTCTTTTAGGCTTCATTGTGTCTAAAGATGGTATCTCTCTTGACCTATTAAAGGTTCAATCCATTCTTGAGCTTCCGATCCCCCGCACTTTATGCCAATTACAAAGCGTCCAAGGCAAAGCTAATTTTCTTCGTCGGTTCGTACCAGACTACGCCACCACTGCACGTGGTTTCCTTAGACTTTTCCGCTCCAATATCCCTTTTGTATTTGATGCCTATGCTAAAAATTATTTTGATGCCATGAAGCATGCTCTCACATCCGCTCCCTTGATTCGTCTGCCTAACTTTGATAGGGATTTCATCCTGTATATCGCCGCTTCCACACACTTGGTTGTTGGAGTCCTCATTCAGGAAGATGACAACGGAATTGAGCATGTCATCTATTATGTCAGTAAGAACCTGGTAGGACCTCCTGTGTCCTACTCATAAGAAGAAAAATTAGCACTGGCTGTCATGTTCTTGGTCCAAAAACTTCGTCATTACATCCTCATGCGTTCCACCAAGGTCGTGACTAATTCCAACCCCATGGTCTTCCTATTGAGTCGTTGAATCATTAGTGGGAAGTATGCCTGTTGGATCATGATCCTCAAGGAATTCGATATTGAATTTGTCACACGAAAAGTAAGAGGGGTTTAGCCCTCATTGAGCTCATTTCTGAACTACCTACAGGTATGCAGGATTCTCCAATTAATGATAGTTTCCCTGATGAACACTTATTTTCCATTACCACTGATGACCCCTGGTATGGGGACATCCTCACTTATTTGCAGACTCAAAAGTTCACCCTTCATCTTGACCGTGATGCTCAATGATGTATCTGACACTAGGCCCCCCGCTACCTTCTCATCGGTGAAGACCTTTATCGTTGCGGTGTAGATTCTATCCTTCGTCGTTGTCTTACACACACTAAAGAAGAGTAAGTCCTCAATGCCTGTCATAGCAGTGCTTTCGGTGGCTACCTCTTCGATCTGGCCACTGCCCAAAAAATTATGCGCGCTGGGTACTTTTGGCCTTCTCTCTTTGGTGATTGCATTGAGGCAGTCAAACACTATCCCAATTGCCAAAATTTTGCCCCCAAGGCACGAGCCCCTCCAGCTCCCCTCCATCCTGTCATCTCCGCTGGCCCTTGCTGCAAGTGGGGCATAGACTTTATGGAGTGTTGATCGTCATTAGCTAGTAACCATAAGTATATCATCGTGGCGGTTGACTATTTCGCTAAATGGGCTGAGGCCATGCCAACGTTTAACAACATGGCAGCCACCGCATCTCTAATTTTCTTCAACCATGTGATCGCTCGATTCGGACTTCAAAAAAAATTTGTCTTAGACTATGGCTGACATTTTGAAGATGAGATATGGCACGAGGTATCCTCACTGTTGGGCTTTGAGCACCAATATTCCTCCTCTTATTACCCCCAATGTAATGGCCAAGTTGAAGCAGTCAATGAAATTCATAAAACCATACTTCAACAGACGGTGGATAAGCACAAAACCAACTGGCACCTTATGCTCTTCCCTGCATTGTGGGCATATAGAACTTTTGTTAAAACTACCACTCGGTTCACTCCTTTCCACCTTGTTTTTGGAGAGGAAGCAGTCTTACCGATCGAGTGTGAAATCCCTTCCCTTCATCTAGTTGTCAAACTTCTCCCTGACACCCAAAATTTATAACAGAGACTTATCATGCTTGAACGCGCTTCCAAAGATCGCCGTGTTGCATTACAAACCTCAAGGAAGCTAAGAAACACACCAAGGCTCAATATGATCGGAAATTCCAACCTCGTACTTTTCACGAAGGTGATCTTGTTCTAGTGTATGACCAGGCCCATGATGTCCTTGGTCATGGGAAGTTTGATTCATTATGGTTAGGACCTTAAATTATCAATAAGGATTTGGGAAAGGGCGCAT
This sequence comes from Pinus albicaulis, assembly GCA_034641835.2. Classification (NCBI taxonomy): domain Eukaryota; kingdom Viridiplantae; phylum Streptophyta; class Pinopsida; order Pinales; family Pinaceae; genus Pinus; species Pinus albicaulis. The sequence continues at coordinate 67,795 of JAXQQM020092469.1, read as the reverse complement.
ATATATTAGAGGACTTCGAAGGCCATCCCCTTCCCAATCCTTGCAATGCACTCTATCTGAAGAAGTATTACCCTTAACATTTCCTTCTGGAAATGCATGTTTTATTGTCTTTAGGTAGCTAGAACATGTTAGTGATGTGCTACTTCACCAGGACACATTTTTTCCAAGAAACACAACTTCACCCTTCCTCAAAATCGAATTTCTTCACTTGCAACACTCGTACAGGGGGAACCATGTTGCCTCCATACTTGTCCACGCTCGTGTCAACTTTTGTCGTGAGTTACCATCTTGTACGCATGATTTTATGGTCCCTAATGGACCCTTCACATATGTGGCAACACCATTGAGTCACCTTCGTTCAAAGCATCCGAGTTGAGTCATCATTGCAATCATGGAGTCTATTTCAAGTCCCTTTGCATCCTGCTATAGTCCTCCATCATTCACTGCTTGGTTCCTCTCTCGTGTCGCATCTTATGGCCTTTAGTTGCACTGTCCCCTACTCCTCATGATGTTGTGTCAGTTGCTACGAGGTCATCCATGCCTTTTATTCTCTAACAAGGGAAGTTGTCCATTCGCTACTCAGTTCCCCCATTTCATCATCATCATTAGGGTCAGTTTTTCAGCCACTCGACTATTTTCTCTCGTGCCCTAGTTGAGGATCCCTTATTGCCTCACCTATGGCAGACCTCCTTCTGTCGACATCAGCTCATTCATTCCAGAAAAGAGGTCTAGAGGGTGGTGTACCTTGGTTCCAGCTTACACTTTGGTTCAGTGCCTTAGATCAGGAAAAGGGACTCCTTATTTCCCTTTGACTTGATTGTTTCTCAGCTCCAACTCCTTTCAGCATGATCAAGATCTGTATACTTGATGGTTCAGTGATGCAAAAGACAATATCAATGATTCTCGATTGTGTGTGAGATGTCTCAACCCTCATGAGGGGGTGGCCCTACAGGTAGCCCCCCACACACTCGGATGACCTCTTCATTACAGCCTTCGATGTAGCTCCATACATTTGATGATGCCGGCCTTAGCTGCTTGCAGCGACATTTTATTTGCATGTATCAGTCAGATTTTCAGAGCTATTTCCTATATTCAGGGGCATCTGGGTTGCACTCATATCTCATGTACTCCGCTTTTATTGTACAAGTCTTGGCCGTTATCCCAAGCACAATATGTATGTGGGATTCATTATCATGTTATTCATCTGGCTCATGTTAATTCCAGCATATACCTTATTGTTACACCATTTTTTGGTCATCTAACCTATTATAATTAGATGGACCCAAGTACACCATGTAAGACCAATTTTACCCTAAGTAAAATTGCTCTCACTATGTGAAATAACTTAGTAAAACACCTTTATTAAGTTGTTTATGGTCTAAACAGGAAACCCCAAAAGGAAATAATAAACAAATCCATATTTGGTTATTATTCCTAATCATATTTAACCCAAAAAAAGGAAATCAATTAAATAAATCTTTATTTATTTGATTATTTCCTAGGAATAAGTTATTTAATCCTTATTTAAATAATATTCCTAGTTAATTTTGGCTAAATCATTTATAAATAATTAAATAAATCATTATTTATTTAATTATATTTCCACCATTTCCTTAAAATAATAAATAAATCATTTATTTATTATTTATAAATAAAGGATTTGACCCAAGTCAAAAATCCTTTTCCCTCCAATAAATATAATAAAATATTCCTAAAAGGTGGTTCTAGAATGCGGTTAATAATATTTTATTCATGCACCAAGTTCTAGAATACCCTAATATTTTGTTATAAATAGAAGGGTTTTCCCATTCATTTGTCACCTTTAATTGCATGTTAGATCACTCTGGATCTATACTCTTGGTCTGACTTTGAGCCATTATCATTGTCACATTCTCCATTATTTGCTTTGTGAGCTCCCTTTGAGTTCTATGTTTGTCTGGGTTTTCTACACCAACAAGAGAGAGAAATTTTAGATCTGAAGTGTTGAGGACTTTCAAGAACTCATCCCATTGAGGAGAATTGGAAACACCTTTCTTGTTTTCCTCTCAGGTGCCCCTTTAATATAAAAAATTCTTCCAAAAACATTGTTCTTGTCTTGTCTATTGGATGCATGGAGCAAAATTTCATTTTCACTGCTTAATGTCTTTTTATGCATAGATCTGGATTTTTGCAGCTTTGTCTTGATCAACTAACTGTAGATTTGAAGATGTTGGCAGCCATAATTGATGTTAGGGCTATTTTTTATGCATAGCTAAAGTGGTATTTTTCTGACAAAAGATTCATACTAACAATTGGCGACTCCACACGGGTTTTCTTTTGCGACCTTTGTCGTTTTACATATTCCTGCATATCCAGCTCTTCTAGACCCTAGGGTTTCTGTTCAATTTTTTGTTTTTCCCATTTTTATGGTTTTTTTTACCTCAAAAACCCTCAAACATTAAAATTTTTAGCTTCGGTGTGTTTTTGGCTCTATTGCGTAGGTGACAGACATCAGCCGCAACTGAGACAACAAATTTTTCTAAAATCTGCCGCCAAGAGACCCGGATCTGCAGGTTGAACTTTTTGGCCCAAAACCTGTGACCTGGCTTGGAGGACGCACTTTTCTGCCCCAAAACTGTGACCTGGACTGAAAACAGGTTAGAACCTACAACCTGCACTTTTTTCTGTACTTTTCCAGCAATTTTTCTGGGTTTGTCTGAAGCTTCTGCCAGGGTTTTCTAGCCTCTGTCTCCGCCCATTTAGACCTGTTTCTGATTTGATTTACTCAACTAAGTGGGAGTCTTGACCCTTAGGGCTTTAGTACCCTCCACTTTTTGTGGAAGAGTTTTAGCTGTTTCAGACAACTGAGTTTCAGCCTTCTTCTTGTCAGATTTGATACCTCATTTTCAGATCCCTTTTAGATCACCTCTTCCCCCTTTCAAATCACCTAATATAGTTTTGTTTGGGTTTGCCTCTAGGGTCACCTCCTTGTCCCTTCTACCTTTAGCTGATTTCTTCCTTTGTTACAGCAACCCTGCCTCTACCTCTTTGCTGTTTCTGCACCTCTTTTCAACAGATTTCTCCTTTAGATCCCTTTCCCTCCCTGATCTTAGATCGATTGGCCCCTTTTTAGTGTGTTTTGACTAGATTTTTTCTCCCTCTTTTAGACTAGTTTTTAGAGACTCGCCTTCTTGGGTTAGATCGATGCATTGTTAGCTGTTAATTTTCTAATTTTTCAGCTTTATTTATTGTTCTCTACAGATTTATTTTCAGTTACGCAGCACACATTTTTATTTTACTCTCAAAACATCTGGGTTTAAAAATTAAAATTAACACACACCACACACTGACCCTAAGTGAAGAAGAGCCTGGTTACCACTACCAGGCAAAGACTTTAAAATCAATTGACACTGCACCTCTCTGCCCTTGTTTCGACATTGACATCACTTGATTCTGCACCTCCCTGCCTTTGTCGATTATTCTTCTTCCTTTTGTGCCGTCATCATTGCACCCCCAAGGCATATATCCCGGAGAATTATTGGCCTTCACCCTCAGTTTCCGGTTGGTCGACTTACTCCTTCCCGCCATCATCGAGTTAGTCCTCCCCCAAGTCTGCACTCCAACTCTTCTTCTGATTATTCGGGTTCTCCCCCTACTTCTGTTTCTCCCCTCTGTTACCTTCACCATGTCTAGTTTAGGGCCTAAGGCTAGCATCAAACCCAGTCCTACTGCTGGGTCTGTTACTAGCAGAACCACCACGGGAGCTACCTTGACTGTCCCTTTACTCCCTTATATGGCAGGTCTCAGTCTCCCCGATTTCAATCAGTTGATCAATGATCCTATCCGCCATGATGTTAGTTGGCCTGCTATGCCAACCAATATCCCCTCTGACATTCCCAAGTTCAAAGGCCTTGTTAGTGAAGATCCCTCCAACCATATCCAATCTTTCCACATGTGGTGTTCCTCCAATTCCATTACTGATGATTCCATCCATCTTAGATTGTTCCAACACACGCTTACTGACAAAGCTTCTAAATGGTATGTTGATCAAACCACCTCTTCCCATACCAGCTTTACGACCATTTCCCAAGACTTCTTATCTTATTTCCAGCTCCCTCTCTGATACGACACTGGTACTGAACTCTTGACTTATTTCTGTCAATCCTCTTCGACCCGCCTTTCTGCTCATGTCCAGGAATGACGGAGAAGAAGGATCTTATGCCGAGCTCCCACCTTTGATTATCGGGTCCATATGGACTGGTCCCTTCGCTCTCTCTTACTTGCCATCTTCAAAGATGTCGCATCCTAGTTCCCTCAAATCGAAGAAGCTTCCCTCCAAATAGCCTTGAAATATGACCTCATCTATGCTCAATCTGGTTATGCTTATACCTTCCTTCCTGACCTACCTAAACCTGGTGGCGCTAACACCCTGGGGGCATCTCACTCTGCCAACGGTATCATTGGAGCTCTTTCACATACCTACGCTCCACCTTCTATGAGCTATGGTTTCCCTCCGGGAGGGGCCAACACCTCCAACACTTTCCCCCCTCCAGGTAGCATGTATCCAGGATATGACATGCCTCCTCCTTTTGCCCACCCTCCTGCTTACCTCAATGTTTCCCATCCTAACCCTTATCCCTACCCAAATCCTGGTGTTCCAACTCCTCCAGCATTTGGACCTTGTTTCAGGGATTTAACACCCTAGAGGTTGGTTGGGATTCAACCTCCACAGAGCAGGGGCGTACTATTTAACAGAGACTCACACGATCATGCACAGTCATGAAAACGAAATAGAGCAGAACGAGAGGTTTACCCGTTGGTCCTACATTTGAAGTAGATCCACGTGGAGTTCAAACTCCCTGCAACCGTCCTTCCTCTTTCACCTGAAATACAAGAAGAAACCAGCACAAAGGACAAGTTGTACAGTATATTTCTACTCTATATGTTAGCGAGATTCATATAAAAATTAAATAAATCATCATAAATGCTTGTATAACACATATTCTTCATACATTAAAGCATACACTAACACGTTTACTTCGGGAACAGCATGATACTTCTGTATTATAAAAATAGTACGTACAAAAGTAAGTGGAGAGATCACCTGATCCTTCCAAGGCCTTCGCAGACCGTCGTCCGGATCCGTCCAGCCCCTGCCTCGCTAAGACTCCTTCCAAATGAGTGCATACGAGATAACATATAAAGGGATGTGTATCTCAAGGAAACAAGGGTTTCCTGAAATGAACTGGGAAAGTGCAGGAGGCACGGGGAATCAGACTTGGATAGGGAACCAACAGAGTATAATAATAATAATTCTCTCTCTCTCTTAGGCCATACATATGAGGTCCTTTTATGGTCCCTCCAAGTAGTTTCAACAGTTGGAAACAGTTGGCCACGGGCTGGGGTAGTTGAACTACCTGAGTAACTATCAACCCAGCGCGAAATTAGGGATTTTTTATATATTTTTTAACTATTAAAATGGCATACGCGGAAAAGTCTAGCTGTACTAGCGTATACACGCGGAAAAACACGGGCATAGTCGCGTATGAAGGATTTTCCACTGTTTTTAAGTGAATTTGTCCAAGTCTGTAGGAATGGGTGCCCATAAAGCCATGTAGCAATCATGAATCATGTCAAGGTGAGAAATGATGCTATAACAGATGCCCCCTAATATATGAGGTCAGAAGGTGTACATGATGGCCGAAATGTATTATGCACATAGAAAGAACTTCGCAAGGACAAGAGAGGACTTCACCAGATTTCAGCCTGCCAAAAACCAATGAAAGAAACCAGAGAGTCAACACATGCTGAGGCGGGCATACCCATGCTCAATCAATAATACATCATATATATAGAAAGTACTGAATAGATCCAACATGTATACAAGTATAACTGAACCGAAAGTACATAGTGAATCATCTGAGCAGGGCCCGGAAAGACAAGTCTGTATCAATGTCCAAGTATCACATATAGAAAGCTGAGCAAAGATAGTGCAACTGGATATCTGATCAAGTAACTGAATCTCCAAGTACCGGATCATAAGAGGCGGATCAAACGGTACAATCACGCAACTCGGAGATCAACATATAAGATGCTGCTGTGCTGAACTGCAACATATAAGGGTGGACGGCAACACTGGCAGAAACTGAGAGAACTGTCAACAGTGAACCGAGAAATGCTGATGCAACCCGAGGTCTTCACCGATCACAACGGCACAATTCTACACACCGGGAATAAATGAGCTGAAGTCGACCATGTGAGAAATCGTTGGATTACCGGGCAATGATGTTTCCCGTTAACCAACGCGAGACAACCCACCGATAATGATAATGAGTGTCAAGGTGCCCCAGTACAATCTGACAAGTGTGAATGAATGAGTTGAAGTCGAACACTTGAAAGAATCTACCAATCAAGAGGCAATAATGAATCCCCACTGTCGATAGCGAAGAGTCTGCCACTGATGACTGCAAACCCTAAGGTACTGACAAAAAGACTCTAGATCTTGTTCCCAGAGCAATGAGTCGGAGTCGATGGGAAAAGATCTGCTGGAAGGAAAGCATTAAGGCATCCCACATCAGTCCAGCGCGAGTGTAACCCGCAGGCCAAGATTTGGAAGGAATCGGACGAAGGAGAGTGATGGAACCAAAACCGAAGTACGCTTCCGACGTGCACAAGATGAAGCTAGCGCACGGAAGAAACCCTCTGAACCAACCAATAATGAAAGCTGACACAGAGGCGAGAAATCCACCGATAGGGTCAAATGGAAATCCAGGTACTGCACGAATCCCAAGTGTGATAATGTGTGTTGACGTCGAACACAGGGGAAACCACTCAGTCAAAGACCCATGATGATGATCAAATGCTGAGCACGAGGTCACCTATCAATGATGGGAATAGGCCCAAGGTGCGGCTCTAGGTTTGCTCTCAGAGCAATGTGTCGTAGTCGATAAGAGACAAACCCGCCGGCAAGAAGTCAATGGAGACCTTCTCAAACCAGCACGAGCAGAAGATCAAAACATCTGATGTGATAGAACATGATGCTGACAAGACCGGGAAGGCCGACCGAATAATGAGTCAAGAGACATCGCAGAATGGCCGACTCAGGCTAGACTTCCCTTGAACAAAAGCACGACTCTGTGATGACCAAGGCAGTAAAAAAGTGACACTGTATAAGTCTGTCTTGCAGGAGGCAAAACAAACTCTCCATATGATTGGAAGAGATAACCAACCGGGGAAGAACTGACAAGTGAAACATGGTAAAGGCTGAACCTAGGTCAAACTAGAACCATCCCAAAATGAAGGAAATATATATAAGTATATGTGCTTTGTTCAAGGGCGACAAACTGACTCTGTACTGCCATCAAAATAACGAAGATACATCCCGTTCCCGCTCTTTTTGTTATATTTGATTTTTTTTTGTCTTTTTCATAATAAGCCTGAAAAAGAATAAAAGAATGCTATGATACAATGGATAGAACGAGTATCAAGAAAGCAGATGCACTAGTTCCTGGGGTTGGAACAATCCTATGCTCAATGCAAGGTGGCGAAAACTGGTCAGTGATACTCAGAGGAACGTTCCATCCATGGGTACAAAGGTGTCAAGTCGTGATAGCTAAGTGCATGCAATGGTTAACTTGTACAAAAAGTCAAGGTCAAAAGTTGGCTTAAACATCGAGTCCAAATGAGGCCGGCTAAAGGCCAGGATAAACAAGTAGCCAATATGAAATGCAGTAATACAACTTAACGACACCAGGGAGCCTCTAGGGTATAAGCCAGAAAAATGATAAGTGATGAAGGAGAAGAATGAAGCTTCAACACGAAAGACATGGCGGGACTAAAGAGGACTCCCGAGCCTACATAAAAAGCAGCATGGGCAACAAGAGATAGCGAGGAACTAACTAGGAAGCCCATGTAAAGGAAGGCTCTACCATCAAGTCATGATTTTTTAAAAAATCGGCGAGTGAAAATGGTATAATACTCATGACCTGATGGGATCGACCCTAAGGCAAGTGATCAGTATGGAGGCTAGAATGCAAGATGCAACGGAAAGTGATTCCCTAACCTATATGCCAGTGAAGATCATATACCTGCCGTGAAGAGTCCGAACACATGGGCCAAAAACCGGGAAAAATCTCGAAAATGTCAAAATGTACCTGAAATATACCAAACTGGGCACTTCCAAGCAATCGAGTTATACAGCATAAGACAGATCGAAAAAATAAGCACAAGGAAATTTTTGCGAAAATTTTCAATACAACTGACCTCTATCCGGAAAGTGAAAGCATTTAGGGTATGGTACGATTCTGATGACATCCTTCTCCGAGAAGATTCCTGAACTTCGACCCCCAAAAAATGCAATTTTTTAACTTATATGATTTTTTGGATTTTTTCAATATATGTAAAAAATACAAAAACAAGCTATATACAAAAGCAAAATTCCAGGCCGAAGCCTAGGCATAATACTTTCTCAAAGAGAGCCCATTTTTGGGTTCCGCCAACGGGGGAGGCAACCAAAGGATTGCCTCAACCTTAAAAGGATCTACCCCTATCCCTTCACACTAGACACGATAAATCCCAACAAACTCGACTGGATGTTACCAAAACGCACTTGTTCTGAATCAAACGTAATTTTATAAAACGACATCTCAAATATTTGTCGAGGTGTCCCGGATGATCCATCCTCTTTCGAGAATGAGCAAATAAGATCATCTAAGTATGCTCGATAATTTTCTTGATGTCGTGGCGTAGGATATGGCTCCACAAAGTGGTCTGATTTTCGTACCAAAAAAGGCATTTTCTTATATGCAAACGTGTCTCAGGGACAAATAAATGCGGTCTTATGTTGATCTTCTGATCTGATAAGAATTTGGCGGTAAACGAAAAACCGTCCATTTCGGAAAAAATTTCAAGTACGTGACACTCATCAATAACTGGACCAATGAAAGAAGGGTGTAGTAATGATCTTTAGACACGCCTTATTCAGTCCCCGAAATCGATGCACAATTTAATTGTTCCTTGCTTTTTATCAACAAGAACGGGGTTTGAAACCCATTCAGTCAGAGGAACTGGGAAAATGAATCCCGCCTTAAGCAGCTTTTCAACTTCAGCTTTGATAGCTGCTGCCTTCCTAGGATTAACCGGACGAAGTTTTTGCCTGACCGGCTTAGCGTTTTCATACGTCTTGATCTCATGTTGGACAATAGATGGATCTATGCCAGGCATTTCCTCATAAGACCAAGCAAAAACATCCCTATACTCTTTGAAGAGCTCGGTATAGATTTGAACTTCTTCACGGGAACATTCAGCTCCAATGAAAACGTTCTCAATAATGTTGGGATTCCGGGAGATGTTCACCGGGATAGTCGGAGAGATCACAGCCATGTTCCCTTCAGCATAAACCTGTGCTGGTGCTAAGGGGCTCAAGACTGGGTGAACAGGTCCAGTAGACTGAGGACTTGGAAAACTAGCTTCGACTTCGCTCAAGTCAGGTAGGAAGTAAGACCGATGATGCAAGTCATCCCACGGTCTCTCTATACCTGTCATTGCTTCCAGGATGGCCTCTTCAGATGGAAGAGTGGTATCTAGACAATCCTGGGCAGAAGAAGAAGTAAGCGTCCAAGCCGGAGCCACATCACCATCCAACTCTTCCGCCGAAAGAGGAGCTGGATCAGACTCTGCAGTGTCAACAACAGACTGATATGCAATCTCAGCTGCAGAAATCGGGAATGCCATTCCACCCACTTGCCCTTCCTCCAAAGTGGCGGTTGGGGAAGGTAAGGTCCAAGGGTCCGAAAAATAATGAGTTCGAAAGAACTCTCTTCGAAGGGGAGTCTTGGAGGATGAAATAGCATTGATAGACACCTTAGGAGGAGGAAGATCAAAAGATCCCATCAGGGAAGAATACATTCCAACTCCCAGATTCTCGATAGGTGCCTTAGTATTGTCCAACTTAGGGACAGATGAGTCAGGAGGCGCATCCAGGTCTACAGGAGGACAGTCCAGTTGATCCACCGTAATTATCCTCCCTTCGTGGGGGAAACATACTATCCGAAATAGTGAAGATGCAATGGCATCCATATCATATATCCAGTTTCTCCCCAACAGAAGGTTGTAGTCCAAGGCCGCATCTACTACCTCAACCTCTATGTTAACGGTTTTGCCCCCAACACAGATGGGCAAAGCCGGGACAATACCATGGGGCCTATGAGAATGGCCATCGAATGCAGTAAGAATAGTGCTAGATGGAACAGCTTTGGGAGATCCTAGTGTCTTCCAACATGCGAGAGACATCACGCAAGTAGAAGCACCCTCATCAACGACCGTGCGAAAGATATTAGTCTTCCGGTACGATGATTTAATATGGAAGGCCATATGATGAGGAAGTCTCTTCTTAAAATTCTTCATATCAAAGGTAATCAGAAGAGAATTTTTCGGATCAATAGCCCCAATGGCAGTGAGCAAAGCACTGCGCTGAGCCAGACAAGACTGGAGTACCTCTAAAGCTGACATAGCACAAGGACTCTGCGCCAGATCTTCTACAATCGAGTAGTTCTGGGCAGCCCTCATGTTCGGATTGATCGTTGACCGCTTAGAGGATGCCTTCTGTATCCGAGGCATAGACTCGACAGTTGGCTTCGTGATATGAAGCGGCTCAGTAGCATCAGGAACTTCCTTAGCTTTCGAAGATTCCTCTCCGCCATAATCACGGGATCTCGTAGCGACATCCACGTCAGCACTCATCATAAAGATATTCGATGGAATTTCCCCTTCCTGAGGACCTCCAGAGGAAGCCCCAGGATTTTGATTCGCGCCAGCAATTAATTGCTGCCCTGGGGGAAAAGGGTTTGTTAGCACAGCCTGGGAACTAGAAGAACCCTGCTGAGATAACAGGCGCTGAGCATCCTGAATTTTCGGGCAAAGATGCGTGAGATGGTCTCCAGCACAAAGCTTGCACGGAAACTTAACTTTCTTTTTCTCCTTTTGCCCTTCAACAACACGCTCGTTGGTCTTATTTGCATTGCCCTTCCCATTCTTGCCCTTCTTCTTGTTATTACGCCCCTTCTTCTTCCCATCGGACTGTTGATTTCCTTTGGGTTCAGAAGATTGGACAGCATTAATGGACAAAGACTGGGAAGGTGAAGAATCAGCAGGCACAGCCTGACTAGAAGGAGCAGATTGTAAAGACAACTGCTGTAATTGAGAAAGCAGGCTGGCTGCACTACTACTGACTGATCCGACAAGTCCGTCACCATGTGGACCAGGTTTGGGTTTCGATAGATCCAATTTGGAGCGAGGAGCATTAGGCAAATACTTGTAAAGCATGCCAGACTGAGAATAGATCAACTCTAACTGATGGGCCCTAAAGATGGCCCGCTCCTCGGAATATACCCCTGACATGGATACATCCTTTGAAATATCTGACTGAAGCGATTTCAAAAACCACTCGAGAAGGAACTCACCTGGAATATGGGCTTTGATAAGCCTCTTCCTTCTCCTCCATTCCCGAATATGATCAGAAATGTGAGTTGCCTCATCCTGCTTAAAATTAGCCAGGAGTTCGGTCCCAGCCTCATATCTGACGGGCAACTGAAAATGGTTAAGAAAAGTGACAACCAGTTCTCCAAATGTGGCGAAACTGCCCCCAGTAAGCTCTATATACCACTTCGCGGCGTTTCCAGTTAAGGTGCGCTGAAATAATCTCAATCTAATCGAATCGTCGATCAGAGAGTTGGATGAACACCATAAGTGGAATGTGGTGACATGGTCCGCCGGATCTTCACCATTCTTACCTTCAAACTTAGGACTGTCTGAAGGAAGTTTGGTTGGAACCGGAGGCCAACCCGGACTATACCGAATCGGGTCATTAGTTAACTTCGCCAAGTCTGGCAAGTTTAACGTTGCCAGAAATGGTAATCGCGGCGGAGCCTGAGAATTCCATCCTTGATAGGATGGATTTCCCACATTCTGAAAAGAATAGCCTGGATTTGATGAGGCACCAGGCTGCCAGAAAGGACCCGTAGAAAACGGAGAAGAACCTCCTCCCCACGCCGAGTTACCAAGACTCAGACTAGTTCCCCCCGCTGAAGTATTGACTGAAGATGTAAGCCCCTGGTAGGGGTTCCATGCATTAGATAGAGGAGAAAAAGACTGATAAGCACTCGATGCAGGGAAAGAAGCATTCCCGGGATGACTCGCGATGAACTGATTCCCTGCCCCCGACGTTGCAAACATAGGATTCCACCCCATAAAAGCAGTCGAACTTGGCCCCTGAGCCCAAGGATTGAAACTTTGGGTCTGGGACGTAAAAGGAAATGACCCTAAAGAAGGATTAGGACTAGGAATATGCCCAGTCCCAAAGGGGAAACCCTGAAAAGAAGCTGATCCACTAGCCATGTTGGACATGGGTGTAGATCCAGCTGCACCGGCGGTAAAGGAAAAAGAGGGATTTCCAGCAATGGACATCCCTGAAACAAAGGGACCAGATTGGGAAGCATATGCTTGGGTGAACCCAGAGCCAAACATAGCAGTGGTAGAAGCACTCGAAGATAGAGCAAGAGTGCCCCCTGCCTCGACAGAAACAGGGGTCTGAATGCCCGCAGCACTCACGGTAGAAGCCGCGTTCCCAGTCGTGGCCATCGAAAGATAAGAAAGATAAGGAAGATCCGGCGGTCTCTCAGACTCCGGTTCGATGTACTCTATAACAAACGGATGATCAAGAGGAAGAGGAGATGGACCTGTAGCCGCAGGCTCAGGTATATCTTCTATCTGAAAATCTTCCTCCTGAGGAAACAATACCCTCGAGGTGAGCGAAACGCTCCTCTCGGAACCGACACCGAAATCAGCAATGAAACCTTCAGACCTTAGTGGAGGATCTCTCTCCACAGCGTCAGACTCTACAGGGTGAAAACCACCTGCTAGATCGCTCCTACGCCTTCTCGAAGAAGGCTCTGCACTCTCGGGAGATAACCCCCGGACTCTCCTCGAACGTCGAGGCGGTTGATCAGCCACTTTTACAAATTTATTATATTAGACTCAAGAAAAGTGAAAAGCTAGGCAAGCTAGGAGCAAAGAGCACTCACTAAAATCAAAACCCTGAGAAACAGTAAGCAAACAGCCTCCAAGTATTTCCGCTCCGGGTGATGAGGACCGGACACCAAAATACAGGAAAGCGAAGTATAGGACCTTCCGAAAGCAGTCTGGGATGATTAGGGCCCATAACAACTAGCGAAGGTATCAGAAGCAGTTACGCCGACCTCCTAACAACAGCCTTTGCCGGCTCAAGCACCCAAGCTTCGCAAGGGCACCCCCCAGAAGTACTGCTGGAAGTGATGCGACGTCCGCCTCAGGTACCACGGGTATTCCCCCCCGCAGTCACTTGTGTGGAACCTAGGAACAACAACTATGGACACCAATCCGTATCAGAAGCTGGGCGGAACGGTCTTGAGGTTAGATTCAGCTAATCGGAGGGGGGGTATCCCTCTTCTTAACCTTCACTTCCCCTCGCGCTGGACTCTCGGATGAGAGCTTTCCCAGTCCACTTCACGGAGTTGGATTTCGCTCAATTAGTAAACTTCTATGTCTGTTTGAGCGGCCTTGGAGAGTTAACTCTCCTCTCTCCTATTCCAAGGCCCTACAACCTAGCTAGTTGGTGATTGACTCTAAATAAAACTTGCTAGTTGATTTTAGATTTAATCGCTTATTTTAAGGGCCGTTGTATTAAGTCACAAGGATATGGAATTGAAACCAATGATGTTCTGACGCAAAAGAAATTAATAAAAACCTGACTACATGCACATGCAGTTCTTAGTCTTTCGATGAAGAGCAATTTCTATGTAAGTTCTACGAGGCTAAAAATGTATTTTTCTTTTCGAATTACAAACTCACACGCACAAAAAATTAAGAAGCTAACTAAATGATTCAATGCACCTAATGCAAATGACCACTAACATGTAAATTCTAAGATGCAGAAAGTCCCTTGAAACAAGGTGAAATTTCCCAAAAGGCTCCTTCAGTTTCAACTAATCTTTTGATATCCAGAAAGCTAATTCTTGCAAACAAGAACTCTTAATATAAGACACCAAAATACTCAACAAGAAAAAAGAAGAAATCAAAAGACAACCTCCCTTCACAATCAAGCGGGAAACTAGAAGCAAGAAAATTCACTAAAGTCCCAAAAGATGAAGCCAAACGAAAATGAAAAAGGCAACAACAAAAACAAAAACAAGAAACAATGTTTTTTGAGTTTTTGATATGCAAAAACAAAAAGCAAAACAAATGTTTTTTGAGCTTTTCAGTTTTATAAAACAAGAGCTTCAAGAAAACCAAGAACAACTATCTCAATCCAAGCCAAAATGAGACCGAATTTGAAGCATAAACTCCAACTATGCCCCCAAACCTTATAAAACTAATGATAGCAAGATCAATAAGGGCAACGGAAAACTAAAAACTCAATCAAACAACCAAGAGAAATAGTGCAAATTTGTTGCAACACAAAACTCCAAAGAAACAAGAAAAGATCTTCGAAAAATGCAACAAAACCCTAGCTTACGAAACTCAAGAAAACCAATCGAAAACAAAGCAAAGAACGCGATGCAAAGCACAACACAAAGATAGGAGCGAGTCAGTGAGCAAAAGCTCTCTGTTCTGGTAAAACAGAACAGCCAAGAACGCTCAGAAAGCGATCTTGGAACTCAATCCAGGAGTGCTAGCACCAACAAGAACACTTCGCCAAAAGATCAGTTTTCGGACAAACGAAAGAGAACCAAGACTTAAAACCACTTCTGTCACACTCCAGTAAGTACAGAGACTCTGCAGACACAGGCCTCCACAGCCAGAAAAGACCAAAAACACCAGAATCTTGAAATTTCAAACTCAGCCTAGGTATACGCGACCTTGCAGTTATGCAACAAGCGTGTATACGCGTCTGTGTTGAGGGAAACCCGCGTATACGCGGTTCCTTCTACACAAGCTCGCGGGTATACGCGACTGTGTGCAAACAAAACTGCGTATACAAAGAAAGATAATGAAAAATAAAGAATACAAGCCTGGGAAAGATATCAAGACTTCAGACTGATTGCAAGAAAGCAAACTGGACTGTAAAAGACAGAAAAAACTGTTGGTAACCTACCAAACAGCTGAAACAACCCAACAGGAGAATCACAAAAATGTGATCCCCAGCGGAGTCGCCAGTTCTGTTTCGGGGATTTAACACCCTAGAGGTTGGTTGGGAGTCAACCTCCACAGAGCAGGGGCGTACTATTTAACAGAGACTCACACGATCATGCACAGTCATGAAAACGAAATAGAGCAGAACGAGAGGTTTACCCGTTGGTCCTACGTTTGAAGTAGATCCACGTGGAGTTCAAACTCCCCGCAACCGTCCTTCCTCTTTCACCTGAAATACAAGAAGAAACCAGCACAAAGGACAAGTTGTACAGTATATTTCTACTCTATATGTTAGTGAGATTCATATAAAACATTAAATAAATCATCATGAATGCTTGTATAACAAATATTCTTCATACATTAAAGCATACACTAACACGTTTATTTCGGGAACAGCATGATACTTCCGTATTATAAAAATAGTACGTACAAAAGTAAGTGGAGAGATCACCTGATCCTTCCAAGGCCTTCGCAGACCGTCGTCCGGATCCGTCCAGCCCTTGCCTCGCTAAGACTCCTTCCAAATGAGTGCATACGAGATAACATATAAAGGGATGTGTATCTCAAGGAAACAAGGGTTTCGTGAAATGAACTGGGAAAGTGCAGGAGGCACGGGGAATCAGACTTGGATAGGGAACCAACAGAGTATAATAATAATAATTCTCTCTCTCTCTTAGGCCATACATATGAGGTCCTTTTATAGTCCCTCCAAGTAGTTTCAACAGTTGGAAACAGTTGGCCACGGGCTGGGGTAGTTGAACTACCTGAGTAACTATCAACCCAGCGCGAAATTAGGGATTTTATATATATTTTTTAACCATTAAAATGGCATACGCGGAAAAGTCTAGCTGTACTAGCGTATACACGCGGAAAAACACGGGCATAGTCGCGTATGAAGGATTTTCCACTGTTTTTAAGTGAATTTGTCCAAGTCCGTAGGAATGGGTGCCCAGAAGACTGAAGATATTCCCAAAATAGCATTTTGAACTCATGAGGGTCATTATGAATTTTTGGTCATGCCTTTTGGCCTTACCTTCTACATTTCAAGGGTTGATGAATTCCATTTTCAAACCCTTAGAAAATTTGTGCTAGTATTTTTTTATGATATACTAATCTACAACAGGTCTTGGAAGGATCATGTTGAACTTGTTGACATGGTGCTAAAACTATTGCAGGAGAAACAATTATATGCAAAAACATCCAGATGTTTCTTTGGAGTACAAGAGGTGTAATATCTGGGTCATATTGTATCTCACGAGGGTGTTAAGGTAGACCCTAACAAAATTAAAGCCATTAAGGAATGGAAAGTACCCACAACCATAAAGCAGTTGCGAGGATTTCTCGGGTTAACAGTGTATTATCGCAAGTTTGTTAAGAATTATGGGTGAATAGCAGCACATCTAACAACATTATTGAAGAAAGATGCATTTTCATGGACTCCTAAAGCAACTAAGGCCTTTAAACATCTTAAAGAGACAATGTTCCTAACACCGGTTTTAGCTACGCCATACTTCACAAAAACCTTTATTATGGAATGTGATGCCTCAGGAAATGGAATTGGTGCTGTTTTAATGCAAGAAGAAAGACCCATTGCTTTTGAAAGTCATCCCATCAAAGGAAAGTATTTACAGAAACCTATTTATGAGAAGGAAATGTTAGAAATACTACATGCACTAAAGAAATGGTGAACTTACCTAATGGGAAGACACTTTAAGGTAAAAACTGATCATGATAGCCTTAAACACTTTTTGTAACAAAGACTATCTTTAGAAGACCAGCAAAAATGGGTCACAAAGATGTTGGGTTATGACTTTGAAATAATCTACAAAAAAGGGAAGCTAAATGCTGTTGCATATGCACTCTCAAGAAGGAATGAAGAGGTGGAAGCATTGCTTTATGCCATTTCTATTATCCAACCAGATTGGATAACCGAAGCAAGAGATGAATGGAAGAAGGACGAAGAAGTGTGGACACTCATTCAAAAGTTGCAGCAAGATCCTAGTACATCTGATACATTTAGTTGGAGAAATGATTCCTTATGGTACAAATATCGCTTATATCTTTGTAAGAATTCCTAAATAAAACAAAATATTCTTTTGGAATTGCACGCTTATCCTTTAGGAGGACACTCAGGATTTTTAAAAACTTACCACAGGGTGAAGAAAGAATTTTTTTGGGATGGCCTTAAATCTGATATTCAAAATTTTGTGGAAGAATGTTTGGTTTTCCAACATAATAAAGTTGAGACAATTAAGATCGCGGGTCTTCTACAACCTTTATCCATTCCAAGTCAACATTGGGAGGAGATTTCAATGGATTTTATCACAGGTTTACCTAAGTCCGAAGGAAAGAGTGTCATCATGGTGGTAGTTGATAGACTTACCAAGTATGCCCATTTTTGTGCATTATCTCATCCATTTAAAGCAAGCACAGTTGCTACTAAATTTATGGACACAATTCAAAAGCTACATGGAAACCAAAGGGTTATTGTGAGCGACAGAGATCCCATTTTTACTGGAAATTTTTGGACGGAGTTATTTCTTGTTTGGGTACTCAATTAGCTCATAGCTCATCTTATCATCCTCAATCTAATGGTCAATTTGAGATAGTAAATAAATTTTTGGAAGGATATCTTCGTTGTTTTGTATCTGATAAACAAACACAATGGGTCAAGTGGTTACCTCTCGCTGAATGGTGGTATAACACTTCCTTCCATACTGCAGCAAAAATGACCCCATTTAGAGTAGTTTTTTGGAGCTGGTTTCACAACATTTTAGAGTAGTTTTACAAGTTAATGAGTGGTTTATTTCAAGATCATGAGTGATTTTTTTTTTTAAAAAATAGTGATTGAGTGATTTCCTTTCAGCATATGAGTGCATTCTTTTCCATTCATGAGTGATTTGTTTTCAAGAGCTATAGTGATTTCTTTACAATTTTCATTGCCATAAAATTTCATTTCAAAAACATAAAAATGTATAATTCAATTTTCTAGAATTCAATTTTATCTTCATGCACAATAATGTTAGAGAAAAAGAATTTTTAGAGACTAACAAATAAATTAGTTAAGATTTCTTCATAAGATAGAGAAAGTTTGTTTCAGTTTTTACATAGTAGAAAGCATGTTGATTTTTAGAACTTAGTTGTAATTTAAATTTATCAATTTCATTAGGAACATAAGAATAAAAAAATCCTTAGAAGTAATCTCTACAAATCCAATCATCACACCAATAAGCAAAATGAATAAAAGAGGCTTATAGCATATATTGTGCATTTTCACTTCATAAGTTTACCAACTCCGATCGATAAAATATGTACTAAATTTAAGACACTTAAATTGACCAAACACCAGATCTGCAAACATAGCAACAACAAGTGATCAAAAGCATACAAAGAATAAATGATTCAATACAAATCATACTAGTGATAAAGTAAACTAGTACCTAATATATTTTCAATGGACATTTGGAAAAAAAAATAATAATATATCAATTCCATTGGAAAATATAGTGGGAAGAAAAACTAAATTGTATTAATATGAGAAATAAAGGAGTTACACAACCTTGGCCTTGATTAAGTGTGGCTCCTCCCAATGATCTACAATCTTCTCCTTGAATGATAAGCCTTTGAACCTTATTTGAGCAGCATAAGTCTACCTTCAGTAATATTCCCTCCAAACTTTCTAGTTTGTATTGTATTTATAGGCCAAAAGGAGGAGGTTTTAGATCCTCATCTCAAGGATGAGATCCATAAAAGATGGGATTAGGGTTCCTTAAATAATGGGAATTATTTCCATGACCAAAGGGGTTAGGCTCAAATAAGCATCACCTAGAATATTTCAATTGGGATATATTCACCCAAAAAAATTTCTAGATATAACTTTTTCTTTTTTCTTTTTGTCAAGTCATGTGTGCAGTTTAAAATGGAAAATAGAGCGCACTTTTGCACAGGCTTTAATGGTAAGAGTTGTGTATGCGCATAAATTAGCTAGTAAAATGCAAAGGTGACCAAAAGTAGGTTTTTGGACCTCATTGCCCAAAATTATCATTTTCTTTAGGATGTTTAAGTTCTAGCTTTGTAGGGGAATGATTTGGAACACATTGATGGATATCGAAAGATCCAATTTGACAGTCATTTTTCATGGTGACAAAATGATGTGTAACAACAAGGAGCACCTAGAGGAGCGGGTCAAGGGAGCCTTGTAGCAAATGCAGATTTTCAAATGGAGGTAAGATGACGTCAAGAAAGAATGGAAACCATGCATATTGCATAGAGGAAAGGAGTTTACATAAGATATGTCAGTGAAGCAAAGGAAGAAGCATAATAATTAGGAGAAGAGAAAATGTTAAACATGATAACCAAGATGACTACTAAATTGAAAATGAAGTACTAGTGTATGAAGGTAATCTAAATTTCCATGAGTTGATGGATTGGATCAATGATTTAGATCATTTTTTTGGTTATGAGGGAGTTTATGAAGGTAAGAGAGTATAGTATGGAGTGACCATATTAAAATCCCATGCAACCCTGTGGTGGTATGAAGTACAAGCATAATGAAAGAGGAAAGGAAAGCCCATAATCAAATATTGGGAAAGAATGGTGAAAATTTTTAAAGGTAAGTTCTTTCTCAGGAATTATTAGTTATTTTTAAATACTTGTATAACCTTATAAAAAAGTACATGTGAGTCAAAGAATACATAGAGGAGTTTTACGAATTGAACATTAGTGTTGATCATGTAAATGAGGATGTTGATCAAGTTGCAAGATACATTAATGGTTTGAGATAGGAGAACCAAGATCATTTGGAATATTATCCTTAAGAATACTTGAGTACACATATCATTCTTCCCAAAAGGAAAAATAAAATATTACCAGGAAACCTAGTCAAAAAAGTGGAGGAAAAAGTCTTGGAAGAGGCAAAGGACAAGAAGGAAGCAGTGGGATATTTCAATATCCAAAAGAAGAGAGTGGAAGTTCTAGTGGAATTTCACTAAGGGGAAATGATTCAAGAGGAAGGATATCATTTTCTATAGGTAGTGGGTGATGTAGAGACTATCGAGCCCAGTTTTTATAGGTGTGGAAATTACGAAACATGTCTTTGGAATGTCCTAAAAATGCAACAACAAGCCAAAGAGGTGCTCATGTTACAAAGGCAAAGGAGGAGAATGTGGATCCAACCAAAACTAAAGAAGTTCTTGAATTAGCGGGGTCTTTGTTGATGAAAATATTTTTGATTAATTCATATAAGGAAGTTAAATAACTATTTCATAGATATTCTATTCAGGAGTATGTTAAAATCTAAAGGTAAGTCTTATAAAGTTGTAATTGATAGTGGTAGCACAAACAATCTAGTTTCCAATAAAATGGAAGAGAAACTAGATTTGAAGAGGATACCACACCTTAATCTTTACAATGCACCATGGTAACAAAAATTCCATCAAGTTATAGTTAATGAACGATGCAAAGTAGAATTTTAGATTTGTAGATATAAACATGAGATTGTATGTGATGTCATGCCAATGTATGTTTGTCATGTTTTTTTGGGAAGGGCATGGAAATATGATAGGAAAGATATCCATGATGGAAGAATAAATACATATACTCTTGATAAATATGGTAAGAAACATACCTTGCTTCCCTTACCAGATGAATGAGCCAAAGTTGAATTTGGTCCAAGTGTATTGTTGATGAGTGGAAAAGAATTGAAATAAAAGGTTAAGAAAAAGGAGGTACATTTTTCTTTGAATGGGAAGTCTTACGTAATCTTAACAATCAAAAATTTATTTGCTTCACCTGAAGAAATAATAAGTATGTTGGATGAGTTTTCTGATATAATTATTGATGAGTTAAAAAAATAGCTTTCCTCTTATTAGAATTGTTGGCCATCACATATACTTAATCCTAGGATCAAGTCTTGCAAACAAAACAGCATATAGTATGACTCCATGGGAAAATGAGGAAGTAAAGAGGAAAGTTTAGGAGATATGGACAAATGTATTATCAAATAAATTTTGAGTCCCCTTGTTATACCAATAGTGCTCAGTTCAAAAATATATGGTGGATGGAGGATCCAATTGATTCAAGGGCCATCAAAAATATCGCAATGAGGTATAGATTTCCACTTCCTTGCATTGATGACTTAATTGATTGTCTGAGTGGTTCTAAATACCTTTCTAAAATTGACCTGAAAAGTGGGTACCTCCATATTAAAATTAGAGAAGGGAATGAATGGAAGAAAACCTTCAAAAAACATAATGGATGATATGAATGGTTAGTGATTCCTTTTGGTCTCATTAATTCCCCTAGTACCTTTATGAGACTAATGAATTAATTTTTGAAGGATTTCATTAGAAAATCAGTTATTGTGTATCTAGATGATATTTTGGTGTACATTCATACAAAGGAAGAACACTTAAGGAATCTCAGGTTGGCTTTTATAACCCTACAACAGGATAAATTGTTGATTAATATAAACAAATGGAGCTTCATGAAGAAAGAGTTGGTAAATTTGGGTTCATAATTTCTGAAGATGACATGAAAATGGATCAAGACAAAGTGAAAGAAATTATTAATTAGCATGTTTCAAGGAATATTTGAGGTAATAAGCTTCCATGGCATTGCAAACATTTATAGAAAAATTATTAAGAAATTTAGTAGTATTTGTGCTTGCATTGCAAAAACTATGAAGGAAAGTAAATAACATTTGATATATTAAACTATTTTTATTTTTGTCCAAGTATGATATATTATGTAAAAAGGTTTGTGGAAACATGCAAAATGTGTCAGCAAGAAAAACGAAGAAGCCAAAATGCAAGATTATACTAGCCATTGTCAATACCTGGCAGGCCTTGGGATTCTATTCATGTGGATTTTTCTTTGTGATTACCTTGAACACAGAGGTAATAATTATGCTTTTGTTTTTATGGATAGGTTTTCCTATATGGCACATTTTAGTGCTTGTATAAGAACTACTAATGCAACCATTCTTGCAAATCTATTTTTCTCAAAAATTGTAATATTGCATGGGTTTCCTAGAAGAATTGTATCAAGGGATCTGAGATTTGTAAGATTATTTTTGAAAACTTTATGGAAGAAATAAGCACTAATTTGAACTTCAGTTTGGATTATTACCCAAAAATAGATGTATAGATAGAAGTTGTGAATAAAAGTTTAAGAAAAAATTTGAGGAGACTGGTGAATGAACATCACAAACAGTGGGATCACATATTTTCTCAATCCAAGTTTGCCTACAATGAATCACCTAAAAAATTATAGGAACGAATAAATTCCAAATATTGTATGGAATGTGATGAGTCTCAGTGTTATGTAGAATAATGAATTATAGATAAAACACATTCCCTAAATGTGGTGCTCATTTAGAACAATAGATTGAAGACTTTGCAGATACTTTTCCTAATAGTTAATAGAAATACATAATACATCAAGAAACCTAATTGGAGTCTAATTGGTTCCTATTCTCCTTTTTTCACTCTTGTTGTAGCTCCAATCCAAGATTGATTGCCAAAATATTTCCTGCAAGTATGAACACTAAACAACAAAGAGATTGCAATATACAGATGGCTATTCATGTTAATCAGTTAAATAAATGAAACATGAAACATATATATCAGATAGGAATCCATAATGTGAAATACATAAGCTTATACAAATACATATGTGGGAAAGTAAACAACAAAATTTATTAATGGATAGAAGGGGGAGGTTACAACCAGCGATTGATTTGATGTCACGAACTCCAGCATCATGCCAGCCTCATCACAATGAACATCTCTCTAGTAGCATATAACTCAAATCAAACACTCTATTGAGAATCCAATAGCATTTCTCTACCAAATTCCTTCCTTTTCAAGCATTAGGATATGTGCTCAATTTATAGATGAGCTGAAGGTAGTTTCACAATCAGTGACTTTATAATAATAGGCAAGACATGTTCCCAAGCTCATAGGTGTCAAATGGACGTATAGATTCGAATTTTGACACATATTCACTCTTCTAGAAGGCACTGGCCATGTGGAGATTCTAGAACAATGAGAATTTCGCTCCTAATTGACCAACGCAATGGAATTCATGGATGATTTGTTCTTGTTCTTGTCTTAGGGCATGTAACAAATGAAATAATAGGGGATAATAGATCCTATTCATTGGTTCTAGGGATGATGTCTAGTTTAACCAATTCATTTGGAATGGTGCCCAAATTGACCTATAACACTCAGTATTGCAACAAGAATGTTGCCACTCCCAAGGCTACCAACTTTAATTAACAACCCAGGGTTTGTACAAACTTAAGAGGTGTTGGCACTATATGTGAAACATACAATGTGTCCTTATTTAGCTGATCTGATGTAATGAAGTGAATTTCACAAAATAAAATATTAAACTAATTGCAGAAAGGGAAATGTTACTTTGAAAATAAATTAATCAACAATTTGTAAATGAAATCCTAAAAGCATGAATTCAAATAAATAGGCCTAATATACTTTGTAAAAATGCATGTCCTACGTGGTGTTTATTCTTCCTCAATCATGGATTTAGATTCCATGGGGCATGATTCAATACTAGGAGACAAAACCAAACTTTGGGATAAAATATGGTCAAGTTTACACGTGCTACAAGAGTGCTACAGGACATCTTGATTTTGCTACAGGAAGTCCTTTTTAGGAGATAACTCACCAAATGACTAAGTAAATCAAATAAAAATTGGATGGGACAATTTTTTTTTTAATTAGGATGTCTTAGGTATCCATTCCAAATGGAATCACTCCAAAATACCCATGTTCGCACATTCTAAGATATAACATAAAATTACTACTCTAAAAACTAGAAATTCAAGAACTAGTGAGCTAGTTAACCTATAAAATGCCTAACCTAATAATATGAAAATGAAATGGGGTAAATTTTGTTATTAACTTGAATTTTTTTATGACCTAATACAAGTGGAATCAACTCAAATTAATTTAATTAACCCATTCTAAAAAATAGTAGAAAATTACTATTATTTCACTACAAGGTATTTCTAGAAATCCTATATTAGTGAACTAGTAACCAGATCCAAGTAGCTCAATGATGAAGATCACCTTAAAAAGTTATTATAAGGACTCATAATGCTTTTGAATCTATCAATAACCTGAAAAATAACTCACTTCAATCATTTAACTCAATCCTACAACAAGAAAAGCATCAATACTAAATATAGAAATAGACAAAACAAGAATAAGAGATGCATGTGAATAAGAAGTGAAAAAAACAAAAAAAAATTATGCAAGAGGGCTCGAGGCTCTTGGGATGGCCAAGCCCAGGGAGACTCGGATTCATATGGAAGAAACCATGATTTAGAAGCTCAAATGGCACCAATATTCATTATTTGAATCAATCCAAGTACATCCCTGCTAGAAATGAAAGTGGAGCTACAAAAAACAATTTTTCAACACAAAAAGACTAAAAAATACCTGCTCCTAGAGGAAATTTTGAATTAGTACTTATAAAAAATGATGAGGAATCATTATCCTTGAAAGGAGGAAGATCTCCCCTCCAAAATACCTCAAATAGTGGATATGGTTACCAACACTAGGAATTTGCATTAAATGACAGGGAACACATTCCTAGATTTTCTCAATCATTAGAGGTCCAAAATTTCTCAATAACTTCATGATATTTGGTTCATTTATTCTCCAATATTGATCCTCTTGTAGTAGGGACAAGTCCCTAAATTATCTCCTCCTCCAAATCTTCATAATTTTCCCAATATTCTCACAATATTATTCAAAAATAAATAATATTTCTCACAAATATGAAATTATAACTAAACTTTCCTAAGAACATATTAAAGATTAAAAAAACAATATTAATTGTAGAATGAGAGGTTTATTATAGCCTTTATGTTCCTAAGAAAGGTTATATGGGCCTTAATTTGTGTCTAATTTAGAGGCCCATCATACCCCCCTACTGAAATTGTTTCTCATCCTCTGAGCAACCTATTCATCCACCTTTCCTTGTGGTTATTCATGTATGTTGGCCTATTTAATTCTCTATTTTTTGATCCATGTGTTTCTCCTCTTGTTGTTCTTCTTTCTACTCTCATATTTTCATTTCTCCCCTTATCTCAGTTTCCCATGGAAATTCTAATATAGGTTTAGGATGCTTCTTTCTCTCAGGTGATTCTTCAATTGCAATGGTTTCTATTTGTGAGGGAAACACCTTGCTTTTGGTTTTTATTCTTGGTATTTATCTAGAACTTATACTTCTGAAAATAAATATTTCTTGGAATCCATTACCTCATTAGTAATGGAATTCTCATCGAATTCCAAGCCTCTTATGAACACCCTTAGCTAGAAATCTAAAATCTCTTTTCTCATTAAATTATGGAATTGAAAACAAATAATAGAGATCTCTTTATTCTTAAAAGGGGAGAAATGATGGTCAATAAACAAAAGCCAGAGAAAGGAATGATGTGATGACCAAATTGGTGACTTAGATACCTTTCACCCTTGGAGAATTTACCATGTTTGTAGCAAATCCTTTGCAGCTCTATTGTGTTTCTGTGTACCTTGTAGCTATTAATTAATCAATGTCCAACACCCTAGTAGAATTTTTTTTTATCTTGCAGCCCTTTGTTAACTTCATGTAGAAATCTTCCTATCTCTTGTAGAAGCTTTGTTCCTTCCTATAGAAAATATGTCCTTTCTGTATAAAATATGTTCTTGTAGCAACTTCCTGTAGTAGCTCTATTTCGCCTGTAGCAACCAATATTTTCATGCCAAGAGGTGGTGGGTCAGCATTTTATTTTGTATTTTTTCATTTTTCTCTTCTTTGTTTTCATTGCATGTAGAATAAACTCAGAGTTTTTTTTTGTTAACTGAGTTGGCCTTCAGTTAACCCTTGTCACTCATTGTCCTCCATCACAACTAAATGATTACCACCCAATTTCTAAATTCCTATTCACTTTTGTCTTGTTATTGTCCCACATGTGTGTGTGTGTTGGTGGAAAAGTGAAGCTAACTTATAGATAAGGGTGAGGTTGCTCTGCTACTAATTTTTTTTATAAAAAAAATACATTTTCCTTCATACACTTGCAATTTTTTTCAAGCTAAGATAAGTTTGTAAAAAAGGTTTAGATGATTTCATACCTGAACCTTACCCTTGATGTGTTTTTGTGGGTGATATTGAGGTTGTTGACATGATTGTTGAAGTTGCCTTTGCTGGTTCTGAAGATGCTACTAATGATTCTGAATTTGCATGTGATAATTTGTTGAAGGTCCTATTGTGGATAACCTTGAACCTGGAGGTCTTATATGGTTTTTTTGTGTTGTTGTTATTACTTCTTCACATCCCTGACTAAAATGTTTCTGCTAAGATTCCCATGATGTGATTTTTGTAGTTGATGATTGGCTTGATGCTTGCATGAGGCTGTTGGAACATTGATGAAGTTGTTGGAATTATAGTTTAGGTAAAAATCTCACTTTCATCAATATTTTTTCATTGGATGGAATCTTCTCATTGTTTATTGAAGTTCCATGATTCATGTCATCAAAATATAGGTGGCACCATGGATCAAAGGTTGTTGTTGGAGATGAACAACGATCTTGTAGTAATCTGCAGAGGTCTTGTAGCTGCCCAAAATTTGAGGAAATGACTCTTCAAGGTCTTCATGATGATTGCTTCTTCATTCTAGTTATCTCAATTGTGGTCTTGTAAGGCAATTACAGACTGCTACATGAATTTATTTCTTCCTGTAGCACCCAAAGAAACTTTTCTATGACAATGATATCCTTCAAAAAATGCTTCTAAAAATACTGATAATTCGTGATCAATCTATGGAGAAGGATCAAAAAGCTTGGTAGTGGTGAAAGTAATGAAAGAAGGGGTGAAAAGTGGTATGAAAAATGAATGATGAGTCTCTTGTGGAACTATCGCAACATTTCCTAAAGGATACATCACATTTTTGCCTCTTTCTCCAATCAGATCTACTTCCTGTAGCATTTACAGGACTTACTATATCATTTTAGGACAACCCCCATATAGCATAATTTTTTTATCCATATATCTCAAACGGTAGTTCGATGTTGGAATGGGGGTTCCTAACCCCAATTTTGTCCAGTTTTGTAATATTTTGTAATATTTGGTCTAGAAAAGGGGGTTTGGGGTGGGTCAAACCCCCAATGAATTGTAAGGGGTAAAAAGGGTAGACAAAGGGTCCACAAACCATGGGATAGCGCAGGCTAAGGTGCTATAAGTAGATGGATAGATAGAGTCTAGAGGTAGGCTAAGATTGATTGATGCTATTTGCGAACTGTCAAAATCTGTTTTGGGTTGTATTTGGGTAAGGAATCTGGTTGGATGTGTGTACGGAGATCCTCAGTCGTGCTATGTGCGGACCCTGTCGGTTCTGTGTGCGGGTTGGGAATGTTGGAAATACTGAGAGGGGGGGTGAATCAATATTCCTTTCAATTAGAGCATTAGTTAATCTTCAATTATTATCAGCTTTTGTACAATGATAGCAGCAAACAAGAGGAACACAAATGCACACATTTTTTAAGGTGGAAACCCACTCCAGGACAAAAACCACCTAATGCTTTTCTAATAATTCTTTAATATTCAACTCCAATTGAAAATAAAGCTCCAACTTCCTAGAATATAGAAAAGAATTATTCTCCAGCTCCCACTGAATGGATGCTCCAACTCTCAAGTTTCTTCATTAGTCAACTAAACGGATGCCCCAACACCCAATGAGCTACAACTCACCTTAGCACCACCCTACCACCCTATAGAAGAATAAAAGAAGAATGGACTCCCGTACCAGGGAAAATGGTCCACTTTACAATGATATAGAATGATGTAGAAGAAGAAGATATACTAGACCATAACCCCAACTTTGACACAACCACCTAATGATGATCCTAGACCTCCCAACACCGCCTCTTCAACCCTTGGCAGATAGACACTAGTACAATTTGTACAATAATGTATTTACAATGACTAAGTACAATGATACCTTTACAATGATTGTATGCAGTGCTGCCCACTTGAAGACTTCATATGATGAACTTCTTGCTGCTGTTATGCACCTTGGTTTCTGCTCTTGTCATGCTACCCTCTATTGCACCTTGCTTTTCTTTGCTGCCATAGAAAGTCTGGTCCTTCTGGTCCTTTGCAACCCTTAACAACACATGATCTAGCTTTTTCTTGTCTTCTAGGAGCTTGATATTGAATCTGGTGTATCTATGTTATTTCAGCTCCTCGATATCTGATTTTTGGTCCTGTAGTAGTCCTCTGAGTCATATTTCCAATGCCATAGGTCTGACCCAATTTGGATTCTTCAAGAGAGAGTTATACCCAATCTCTCACAATGCCCTAATTATGGACTGTTTCAGCAGAGCGCACTTGTACGGTGTGCCACTTGTCAATGTTTCTTCATTTGGCCCTGAAATTGATAGAGTGAAAATTAAATATTGTGCACTATCCACCAATTTTTATGTAATTCCAATCTGATACTCAGAGAGAGATATTTATGACAAATTTACCAAGGTCACTTCTTTGAGATGAATTTCAGGAGCCTGCAAAAATCCTGACTTCCACAGATCATATCTCCAAAAATATTGTGCACCTT
The DNA here is from genome assembly GCA_034641835.2 of Pinus albicaulis. NCBI lineage: Eukaryota > Viridiplantae > Streptophyta > Pinopsida > Pinales > Pinaceae > Pinus > Pinus albicaulis. The sequence continues at coordinate 39,030 of JAXQQM020092469.1, read as the reverse complement.
AATCTGAAATTTTTACAGCAGCTTCCTTAGGATTTTTTCCTCACTGCATAAAAATTTCAGCTTTTGAACCTTCGTAGAAAAAAATTTAGAGTGAAAATTACACGATGAGTTGTTTTAGATTGTGCAATCCCTTACATAAGGAGGAAATGAGGATCACAATTTATATAAATGATTAGGTTGAGAGGGGCTTCAACAAGTGAATCTGGGAGGGATTTTAGGAGCTTAAAAAATATTAATTATTACTTTTCAATGACCCATGCCCCAATCCCATGGGGTTTTAGCCCACTAAATGGGGGTACAAACTTCAAACATGAATATCTCTCAAACCGTGAAAAATTACATGGCCTGCCACATATCAATGGAAACATCTCGACAAGTAGAAACCAGAAAAAGAATTATTGACCCATAATATATTAATTTAGTAGGTCAAAATTCCCATGCAATATTGGGTTAGCCCCTGGTGTTGATTGGGTTGACGTCAATGACAACCGCTGATGAACAAGGAATTGGGTCTGTAAGTGGATTTTGGAAGCTAATGAATGATAAATCTGTTGGATATTATCTTTGTGTTGTAAGAAATGGCTGTGTTTATGTGATTTAATTGTTGATTAATATTTATGCACATGTGGATGTGAAGGTATTATTGAGATTTAATGAGTAATAGTTGTTTATTTATACTATCTGTGGGTTTATGAACTTTGCATTCTGCGCATATGCTGTTAAGGGTTCTGCGATAATATTTCCTATGTGCCAATCTGATAGATCTTAACAAGGCCGCCTCTATAACTCTCTTCTCTCAGGGTGCAGAAACCTGGTTCTAGCACCCTCCCATACTACTTTGGGTGAGACCTTGGCCTGCGCAAGCAGGTCATTGCCAAAAGGGCCAGTAGTATAGGGGTTTGTTGGAAAACCTTAAATTCGATCCTGGGTTAGGACCCCTTAAGCCAATAAATGGTTCCATTGCCGGGACCAAGATAATTTTGAGAGAAATTGGGTAATGTCACGAGGTCATTAGAGGCTTAAGAACTGTTTTGAGGAAAAACATAGTATTTTAAGTTTTTCTGTATAAATTTCATGTAATTTCAGTTCTCTCATATGCAAATAACTTCAATGGAAACCCTGGTCACCTTGTTAGGCTTCAGGAGCTCCATCCCCTGCAAGACAAACAAAAATCAAGTCATTTAGTTCATCAAAGGCACAAATAAAACAACCACCGTTGTAGCTCCTACAACACCCTCCAAAAATACATAAAATCATAACACGCACTTCGAAATTTTTGGAGCCCCTTTGAAATTAAAGAAGAGAAAAAAGCCAAGTAAAGTTTTTAAGAGCAAGTCGCTAAGTCGCGGATGCATGATTTGCGACCCATGCGACCTATGCGACTTTGCGACCTTAAGGTCGCCAAAGTTGCAAGAGTTTCAAGTCAGAAATTTATGCACTTATGACCTGGCCGACTCAAGGTCGCGAGGTCGCAAGGTCGCAAAATTAAGTAATTAGAGGAATTGGCGACTCAGCGACCTTGCGACCCAGCGACCTTAAGGTCGTGAGGTCGCGAGGTCGCAAACTATCAACTTGCGACCTTCATTTAGTGCTCGCACGTGCGACTCCTTTTTATAAGGGCAGGTCGCTAGGTCGCATTTGTGACTCGCGACGAAAATCGTGGAATTGCTCTGACAGGTCGACTGGCGCGTTTTCTTCCGGGTAAGTTGCCATTTCCTCCTTGTGTTTCCTTCACGAGAATTTCTTGCCAAATTTTGGGCCTCCCCATGGTCTTAATTGCTTGCTGGTGAGGATGTAGGGTTTTCTGTTGAGTTTTATTGTTGTTTTGATTCTCATAAACCCCAAGGCCACCATTGTCTTGCCCAGATCCTCATGGTTGTGTCCTATCTCCAGTTTAGACCCTTTCCAGCCATGTATGTTTCCCGTTAGGGAGAGATTATCTGCAAAACCGCGCGCGTTCGAAACCCCCCGACAGGCCCAAGTGCGACCTGCGACCCAGTGACCCGGTCGCAAGGTCGCAAGGTCGCGCGATCCTCTGTTAGCGACTCTGCGACCCTGCGACCTATTCACAAGGTCGCGAGGCTGCATGTGAGTTTCTTTTGTTTATCAGCGACCCTGCGACCCCAAGAGAGCAGTTAATTAAATTCTGCATGTGTAGACTGTATTTAGCCGTTATCATCATGTCTTTCTCATCCTGGGATTATTTCCTGAATGCAACAGGTGAATTTGGAGCAGACACGATACCGGTCCTCTCCGACTCTAGCAACATGGCACCCCGGGTGTCCCGAAAGAAAGGTAGGCAGGTGGTGGAAGTAGAGTCAGACACAGACATACAAACATCTCCTCCACCAATATACAGAGACACTCTTTGCACCTTCGCAAAGGAGGACAGCCTTAGGTGGTATGAAGTATACCGCGAGTTCGCCATACCAGAAGATGAGTTTCCAGAAGATCTCCCGGACCGGGAAGTATACCTGAAGGTCAAGAAATCCAAATTGCACCTAGCAGGGTCACATCCCACCATCTTTCCGTGCCCAGAAATGTTAGACTGGATCATACAGAAGACGGATCCTAAGAATTTCGCCATTCGAGATAGTAGAGGTAAAAATTTCGCAACGTTGGAAAGCTCAAAGGCACAGGTCTACTACTCGCTACCCCACCCAGAGGTAAATTTTACCCCGAGATGGTTTTCCAAAAATGAAGTACCGATGGTTGATACAATCAGAAAATGGTGGGCGGAACCAGATAAATTTAAAATCAAGAAAGACCAGGAGTACCCGGTGGCCAGTCTGAGGAAGGTGTATAAGTTAGTGGCCGCCATGCTGTGCAGAGTGTACGGACGTTCGGACGCCACCACTTTCAACGGAACATGGGCAACCATTATGGAACACGTAACAGTACATGGCACTCAGTTCAATTGGGCTGGTATATTAATGGGCTCCATGCACACAAATTTGGCTTCAGCTTTAGCCCCAGATGAGGGAGCGCCGTCAGAATTCTATATGGCTTCGTATTTATTAGATGATGTCTGTGCCCAGCTGCATGTTGAGGGATGGCCACATAACTGGGACTCCGAACAGACCCGGGCAATCCATTTGCAGACCAAGGTATTCTGGGAATCCAGGTACAAGTCAGATATTGAGAAAATCTCTCAGATATTCATTCCCGCCCTTTACGGGAAACTATTTGGTCAAGACACCCCCTGCATGTCTTGGCGAGCAATGGAGACACTAGGTCAGGTGGCGCACTGGTTTCCATTCGCTGAATATACAATCATCCGAGTATTTGGCACATTCAAAGCACCACATGCTCTGCCTAGGTTTATTACCGATAAGGTACTTATGCAGGAGGTATGTTTCCAGATGACCTCAGGTTTCTCCAATGTCCTTTCCAAAGGAAAGAAGAAACCTTGGCCCGCTCTGCCCCTCACCATCGGTGCTTATACAGTCAAGGACTCCAGAGAAGTAAGGGCTCAAGGGGAAGAGATAAAAGGTTATCACTTTAAAAGCCTGGAATACCGAACATATGACCCGTTCAAGATAGTTCCGGAGCACTGTAAGAAGGCCAATTTTAAATGGAGCTATCAGCATGTCGAACGCCCGGCAGATGATGAGAAAAGAAACTGGTACAACGCAGACAGGAAACTAGCTCCGGGGATTGACTCTGACCAAGAAGAAGAAGATCACCAAAATTTAGAAGACAGGAGCCAAAAACTAGGAGGCTCTTCTTCCTCCAAAGATAAGAAAACACGGACCAATACAGGGCCTGACACCTCGGATCAGCTAAAAGAAGCAGAGGCCCAGGCCAAGAAGGAAGAGGAAAAGAAAATGAAGGAGGATGAAGAGAAACGTAGAAGAGATGCAAGGATAGAACGGAAAAGGAAACAGGCCGAGGAAAGGGAAACACAGGAAAAGGAAGCACAGGCGGCGGCAGAACAAGCACTTAAGGAAGAACTTGACAAAGCCGAACAGCAGAAGAAAAAAGGCCAAGCTACCGCAACAGAGAGAAAAAGAAAAGCTGAGAGAGAAGCAGAGGCAGATTCAGAATGCAGGAAGAAGGAGGAACATGACAAGGCAGAAGCCGAGCGCCGGCAAAAGGAGAAAGGAAAAGGACAAACGCAGGATAAAGAGGATGAACTGATAGATGATATCGACATATCTCCCCTGGAGATTCCTCCGAGTGGCAAGAAAAGTATCCTCCCTGATGACGATTTTCCCGGGGAACAAGAGGAAGAGGTCTTCGACCTGACTAGATTGACATTTGACCAATTCTCTTTCAAGATACGGCAAGAGAGAAGAAAATCCTTGGCACAAAGCCATCCCGCCATTTCTACGGTCGCCACTGAAAAGGACATAGTCCTGGATATAAGGACTAACCCTGTAATGATAGCATCAGCAAGTACCGCTTTTGCCGCAGCTACGGAGGAAAATGTCACTAGAATGAGCAGGGAGATTATTTTCCTACAAAACAGGCTAAAAGCAACGGAACAGGAGAAAGCAGTACTGGAGAGTGAAGTGCGACAGCTCCAAAGTAAGCCTTCCCAAGCCAATAAAGTCCGACTGGCAGTCATGAAAGAATGTGACGTATTGGAAACGACCATGCAGCAAGTATACAGAGAAATGCTCACCCTAAAACAAACAGTGGCCCCATTAGCAGAGGCACGAGTGGAAACCAAAGTGAAGCATGAGCAGCTCAAGGAGGCCTCGGCAGCTTTAGACAAAATGATAAACTGGACAGCGCAGTACCAGCAAGCTCCCGAAAATGTGCCTAGGAAGGATTGGGGTCACACACAAGACGCCAAAGTACAAATCCGGATGAAGATGCAGTCCAAAGACAAGCTGGCCAAAGACTTGGACAAAGTGGTGTCTGCATATAGTCACCTGATCAGTGGTATAGACTCCATGAACGCTCTACATCACATTCCGTCGTTAGGCGCACTGGACGAAACTAAAGACTGGGAGCAGGTAGATCAGGAAATTCAGTCTTTTCTGCAACCCGTGAGACAAGCTGCTGCAGCACCAGAATTTGAGGCATCACAAGAGAACCTAAACCGGCTTCTTGTCACTCCAGTACAAATTTATACCAAGCTTGCCTCCCTCTCAATCCAGATTTCCCAGAAGAAGGAGACTCTGATACCGAATGCTTTGGAATGTACGCATCGGTTAAAAGAAGAAATCCCTCTAGTCTCCCCTATATCAGCGGATTACCAGGCCTGGCAAGTCTTCCTCAAGGAGAAGAAGATCGACGCTCCAGACCTCTCGGTTACGCGCCCACCTCCATAGCTTAACTGCTGGGTCGCAGGTCGCATTTGTCCCCCAGGTCGCAAGTCGCATCGGCGCCTAAGTCGCAGGTCGCAATCTTCTGGGTCGCAGGTTACACTGTCCGTCAAGGTCGCAAGGCAGCTGAACCGTCGGGAAGTCGAAGCGTCAGAAAGCCCCAAAGGGCGTTTCTTGGATCTATAAATACCCCTGTTGGGCACATAGTTAGGGGCTTCTCTTTGGTGGACTGAAGAGCAATATTGAATTGTAATTGAAGAATCATACTCTTGACATATGTAATACAAATACTTGTTAAAACCCCTTTGATTGGATGATGTGTTTAGCTGTGACAACACTGTGTGTATTCTGCGTACAGTTTCAGAATATCGTTTGATTAATGAATCTGTGTTATTAATAGTATCATTCATGCTCCATAGCTATCTGTGATTGTGTTGATGATGCTCAAGTTTACTATTTACTCTTATGATGAATGTTAATGAACTGTTTTATTAGCATTTCGTTATATCTTTCGGAAAGTTAAGGGATATTCTCGCCATAAAGAACTGTTTCTTTGGTGGTCAGATTATCTTGCATGCATTACCCCATAGATGTGTTGCTAACGACACTTCCTGGGCGTATGCATTTTGTTTATTACCTTGCTACGCACAGTGTCATATATTGGTTTGATACATCAGTCATGTATTCTGTATCATGTGAATAAGTGTATGTTTGCAGTTTCAATCAGGTTGCTCGAGACCGAAGAGAAAGTCATTTAAGTGGTAGCCGGACCCACACCCCAGACGGGATCCCTACTCCAAACGGTTCAAAGTCTAATTGGGACTTTCTACCGGGGAGATCCCCTACTGTTGGCCGGACATATTTTCCCGTCAACAGATTTGGCGCTAGAAGGAGGGCCATGGCATCCTCCCAGCATACAACTGACATTCCGTCACAAACTCCCCACCGGGAGATCATAAATAACGAACCTCATCTTCCCCCCTTGGAAGATATTCCAAGGGAGGAGGCTCGATATTTTGAAATCACAAACGAACAGTTGAGATCCTTACGCCCAGTCGCCCGCAATCTCGTCAGGGATTTACGGTATGCTCCAATCATGGAATTCCTAGCCCACACTAGGACCCCAACCGAGAACGTCACTCGTAATGGCGTGCTAGTCAGCACCATACCTGAACTTGTGAACTCCATGATTGAAGACCTCGGGCGGGCTGTCCAAGAAAATGACCCCATTCTCCAAGATAGTGAAGGTTTCCCTGATACAGAACCTTTCCCCGAACCTCAGCCTGACTTACATCAGTGGAACAACAACCAAGTGTATTCTCCACCAGAAGAAGGAGAAGGGGGTTGAAGAATTGAAAGAGAAGGTAACACAGCCCGAAGAAATGCTGGGGAAGGAAATAGGCCTCGAAGAAATGAGGGTGGGGTCAACAGGGGTCACGGACGTGGAGGTAGAGGAGATATAGTCCGTGGCCAGAGACACCAACCCAACCATCATCACCACCAAAACCAAAATAGGCCCCCTCCCCACAACTGGGAGTATTTTAGAAACATGAATAACCGTGAAAGACACCGGGATGAACACTCTCGCCATCATGAAGGAGCATCAGTGTGAGGGACGGGAAGTGAGTCTGAGGCAGAAACTCGATACCATCAGCACCTCAGGAGGGTGCAGCCTCTAGCCTGGATGGCTCAATCTCCATTGGCTCTTTTAGGTCCTCTCCATGATATGCCTAGACACCCAGAGAAGAATCTTCCTAAGTTCGATCCTGAGAAAGGCAGATCAGCGGAAGACCATATTAGTAGTTTCTATCTGTCTCTACAAATCATGAGAGTTCAGTCCGATGATGTCGCATGTTGACTCTTCCCACACACTCTTGTAAACCTTGCAGCCACTTGGTACCGTTCCCTACCCAGTGCTTCTATTACTTCATGGGACCAGTTCCGTCGTGTGTTCCTGCAAAAGTTTGCAGAAGATAAAACACCCTCTATGCTCCTCACAGAACTAAGCACCATCAAGTGCCATAGAAAAGAGAAAGTTAAAGACTTTAACCAACGCTTCGCCACCATATTGCAAAAATTTCCTCCAAACTTAGCATTGGACGATTCTATCACCATTGACTACTATACAAAAGCTCTCCCCAGGGATATTGCCGTTTTCGTCAAACGTGAGGCCCGCGCTACTCTTACAGCAAATTATGTTGCTGCTCTCGCGGTAGAAAAGGACATGTTGTCAATAGGAGTCATGGACCACGACGGAAAGGATGATCTCAAACCGACCACTAAAAGAGGTCAAACTTCCACCCCTAACAGAGAGAAAGAAACTTTTGACTTCGAGAGTATGGCCAAGACCCTCAAACTACTAACGAATGAGGTCTCTGACTTAAAGAGGAAAGGCGTTGAAACCTCAACTACAAATAAACCTCCGAAACCCTTCTTCAAGAAAAGCAATCCCAACACCAGCAGGCCTCTGTCAAACACCAGTGCCGCTCTCAACGTGGAGGAGATAGGGAAAGACAATTTTTGCTCTTTTCACCAAGCTGCCCATTCTGAAAAAACGTGCCCGCAATGGATTGGCAGCATGACCGCAGTGGTTAATCAACTTTTGGATGATCAAACTCCAGGAAGCCTGACAGAGGATGAAGTCTCTGATCGAGATGAGGGTTCGCTCCTGCATGGGGAATCAGGAGCCTCTGTCTTAACTTTCGATGTAATCCGCGGGGGAGAGAGTCTTGCTCCCATTGATATCAACATGGCAGGTAGTCCCAAGGCTCAGCCCACTCGAAACTACAGTCTTAGAAGCAAAGGCTCTGTTCCTGAACAATCATATGAGGACAAGAAAAGGGCTTTCCTAAGGAAAATCCTTCCTCCTGGAAATGAAGGACAAGCTACACCAGAAAAGCCCATGAATAGTAATATCAAAGCAAGTCAAAAGACCAAGCTCCCGGTGGAACCCTCGAAAACCACCACCGAACCTAGTCCCCAAACCGATACTAGCTACAACATAGTGGAGGACATGAAAAAGACCAGGGCTAATATCTCACTCTACGAGTTGGCCCGCATCACGAATCAAAAGGAACTTATTCTAAAAGCTTTCGCCAACAACCAAAATACGAAGAATGTCAGCAACATGTCTGCACAAACCAGTCCAGATATCCAGTCTGTAGTGAACGCTGTCAACACGAATTCGAGAGGATCCACCCCTCCCTTCCTTTTGTCTTTTGAGATGTTTAACTTCAACGTTCACAATTGTCTCGTTGACTCCGGTGCATCCACGAATGTCATGCCTCTATCTGTGTGCAAGAAACTCAACATTCTCCCAGAGAAAACTGACGCAAAAATCATTCAACTTGACAGATCACAAGTACCATCTGTTGGAGAATTAAACAATGTCATCATCCGCCTCTCATCTGACTCTAGGTTCCATCAATGTATTGATATTGTGGTTGTTGACATCCCTGAAGCCTATGGTGTACTGCTTAGCAGGGATTGGTCTAGCAAGTTGCAAGGATACTTTGCCACGGATTGGTCCCACTTATGGCTACCTTACAAGGGGAGAAACAAATCCAAACCTTGAATAACCGATATTTTAGAAACGTGAATAACCGTGAAAGACACCGAGATGAGCACTCTCGCCATCATGAAGGAGCATCACTGTCAGGGACGGGAAGTGAGTTCGAGGCAGAAACTCGATATCATCAGCACCCCAGGAGGGTGCAGCCTCTAGCCTGGATGGCTCAATCCCCATTGGCTCTTTTAGGTCCTCTCCATGATATGCCTAGACACCCAGAGAAGCATCTTCCTAAGTTCGATCCTGAGAAAGGCACATCAGCGGAAGACCATATTAGTAGTTTCTATCTGTCTCTACAAATCATGAGAGTTCAGTCTGATGATGTCGCATGTAGGTTGTTCCCACACACTCTTGTAAACCATGCGGCCACCTGGTATCGTTCCCTACCCAGTGCTTCTATTACATCCTGGGACCAGTTCCGTCGTGTGTTCCTGCAAAAGTTTGCAGAAGATAAAACACCCTCTATGCTCCTCACATAGTTAAGCACTATCAAGTGTCATAGAAAAGAAAAAGTTAAAGACTTTAACCAACGCTTCGCCACAATATTGCAAAAATTTCCTCCAAACTTAGCATTGGACGATTCTATCACCATCGACTACTATACTAAAGCTCTCCCTAGGGATATTGCCGTTTTCGTCAAACGTGAAGCCCGCGCTACCCTTACAGCAAATTACGCTGCTGCTCTCGCGGTAGAAAAAGACATGTTGTCGATAGGAGTCATGGACCACGAAGGAAAGGATGATCACAAACCAATCGCTAAAAAGGGTCACTCTTCCACCCCTAATAGAGAGAAAGAAACTTTTGATTTCGAGAGTATGGCCAAGACCCTCAAACTACTAACGAATGAGGTCTCCGACTTGAAGAGAAAAGGCATTGAAACATCAACTTCTACTAAACCCCCAAAACCCTTTTTCAAGAAAAGTAATCCCAACACCAGCAGACCTCCGTCAAACTCCAGCGCCGCTCTCAACGTGGAAGAGATAGGGAAAGATAATTTTTGCTCTTTTCACCAAGCTGCCCACTCTGAAAAAACGTGCCCGCAATGGATTGGCAGCATGACCGTGGTGGTTAACCAACTTTTGGATGACCAAACTCCGGGAAACCAGACAGAGGATGATGTTTCTGATCGAGATGAAGGCTCGCTCCTAGATGGGGAACCAGGAGCCTCTGTTCTAACTTTTGATATAATACGCGGGGAGGAGAGTCTTGCTCCCATTGATATCAACATGGCAGGCAGTCCCAAGGCTCAGCCCACTCGAAATTATAGTCTTAGAAGCAAAGGATCTATCCCCGAACAATCATATGAAGACAAGAAAAGGGCCTTCCTAAGGAAAATTCTTCCCCCTGGAAACGAAGGACAAGCTACGCCGGAGAAGCCCATAAATAGTAACAGCAAAGCAAGTCACAAGAGCAAGCTCCCGGTGGAACCCTCGAAAACCACTACCGAACCTAGTCCGCAAACTGATACTAGCTATAACATAGTGGAGGACATGAAAAATACCAGAGCTAATATCTCACTCTACGAGCTGGCCCGCATCACAAATCAAAAGGAACTTATTTTAAAAGCTTTCGCCAACAACCAAAATACGAAAACTGTGAGCAACACATCTGCACAAACCAGTCCAGATATCCAATCTATAGTGAACGCTGTCAACGCGAATTTGAGAGGATCCACCCCTCCATTCCTCTTGTCTTTTGAGATGTTTAATTTCAATGTTCACAATTGTCTCGTTGACTATGGTGCATCCACGAATGTCATGCCTCTATCTGTGTGCAAGAAACTCAACATCCTCCCAGAGAAAACTGACGCAAAAATCATTCAACTGGACAGATCACAAGTACCAGCCGTTGGAGAATTAAACAATGTCATCATTCGCCTCTCATCCGACTCTAGGGTCCATCAATGTATTGATATTGTGGTTGTTGACATCCCTGAAGCCTATGGTGTACTGCTTAGCAGGGATTGGTCTAGCAAGTTGCAAGGATACTTTGCCATGGATTGGTCCCACTTATGGCTACCTTACAAGGGGAGAAACAACCAAATCAGAGTCGAAAGTGAACCATACATGAAACACACTGTAACTGATTTGGATGCCACAAATGAACCCATCAGCTTTGCCCAGGAGGAACTTGGTATGTGTTTTCTAGATTCCATTTTTGGATGTTACCGACCTCCTCAGTCTTCAGTAGGCTCCGAGGTCCAATCTGAAATGACACTCGTCGCAGAGGAACAAGCCCAAACTGTCTCACACCAAGCCAAAATTCCTCCGCAATCCACTACCCCCAAGGGCCCTGAAAGCGACATATGGACCTTGTATTACGACGGTTCCAAAAATCTCGATGGTTCTGGCGCTGGCTGCGTTTTGCTTGATCCTCATAAGAATAAATTATTAATCTCCTGTCAGCTGGAGTTCCAATGCACCAACAACACTGCCGAGTATGAAGCTTTGATCCTTGGGCTTAAAAAGGCGCTGGATTTGAAGGTAAAATGCTTACGGGTCATTGGAGACTCCGAGATTATCACTCGGCAGGTACGCAATACTATTCACTATTTGTCTCCACATTTAAAGGCGTATCAGCAAGAGGTATGGCGATTAATTTCTGCTTTTAACGCTTTTGGAATTAAATCTGTTCTTAGGATGCATAACGCAGCGGCAGATACTCTGGCTAATGCCGCTGCCAGATTTACCCCTTTGAGGGATGGTTTTTCTATTGAAGTTATATATAAACCCTCCGTCCCAGACAATGTCACTAACTTGCGCGTCTTCGATGATGATCAACAGGTGCTGGATTTCATGTGTAACTCAGAGATATTCAAAGACGCCGCTATAGATGAAGATGAGCACGACCAAGCTATGCAAAAGGAGTACGAGCAAGTCAAAGGAAACCCCATGCCTAAAGGGGTGGTATCACTTGAGAAGCTTTTCGATCTGCAAAATCGTTTCCGTGGGCCCCCAAATGCCAAAGTACAGAGCTCTATCTTGGCCCATCGACAAGTGAACTTGGGATCAGAAGATAATCCTAAATTAATCAGCCTTGGGAAAGACTGCACCCCCCAAGAGGCTCAAGATTTCACTCAGCTATTTCGCAAGTATCGTGACGTATTCGCTTGGACATATGAGGACTTACGCACATACGATACTCGAATCATACAACATGTGATACCCATTAAAGAAAATGTAAAACCATTCCAACAGAAACTCAGGAAAGTACATCCTACGATGGAGCCATTGATTCTAAAAGAACTCAAAAAACTTTTGGATGCACGCATTATCTTCAAAGTTCGCCATTCCACATGGGTATCCAATTTGGTTCCGATGCGGAAAAAGTCAGGTGAAATCCGCTTATGTGTGGACTTCCGAAACTTAAACCGGGCCTCGAATAAAGATAATTACCCGGTGCCCCCTATGGAGCAAATATTACAAGCAGTGTCCGGGTCAGAAATGTTCTCTTTGTTGGACGGTTTCTCTGGCTACAATCAAGTACTGGTGGCTGAACCAGATAGGTTAAAGACTACCTTTCGGACTAAGTGGGGAACCTTCGCATTCAGGCGTATGCCCTTTGGATTAATCAACGCAGGAGAAACTTTCCAAAGAGCTATGGATATAGCGTTCAGAGGTCTGATAGGCCAGAGTGTGGTGGTCTACTTGGATGACATTACTGTGTTTTCTAAACATCGGGGGGATCATTTGCGTCACCTCCGACAGATCTTCGAAAGGTGCAGAAAATACGGTATCTCGCTCAACCCAAAGAAGAGTATTTTCACCGTAGCAGAAGGAAATCTGCTAGGTCATATCATAACTAAGCAAGGCATTGTCGTTGATCCAGAACGTGCGAAAGCCATTGCTCAAATCCCTCCCCCCAGTAGTAAGAAAGCAATGCAATCCTTTTTGGGTAAGATCAATTTTGTACGTAAGTTTATATCAGATTTCGCCCAGATAGTGAAGCCACTGCAGGGAATGATAAAGAAAAATGCTACCTTCAAATGGAATCAACCCAAAAAAGAAGCTTTCGACCAGATCAAGAAAGCGATAGCCGAAGCACCTTCCCTCCAGAGCCCAGATTTCGGCAGAGATTTCAGCTTGTATACGTTCGCTTCGGATTCGTCCCTGGCAGCCGTACTCACACAAAAGGACAGAAATAATGACGAGCGTCCCATTTCATTCATGAGCACCGGTCTGCAGGGAGCTGAATTAAATTATCCCGAAATCGAGAAACAGGCCTATGCGGTATATAAAGCGGTCAAACATTTCCGACCATACATTTTGAAAAACCATGTCACAGTTTACGTTCCCCACCCAGCTGTTCGCTCACTGTTCATGCAGCAGGAGTTGGGCGAGAGACGAGGGAACTGGGTTGCGTGTATGCAAGAGTACGACTTAGAGTTTAAGCCAGCACGCACAGTTAAAGGGCAAGGTCTATGCCAAATGGCTGCAGAGGCCGCAAGTTCCCAACAGAGTGAAGAAGATAATTGGGAGCAAGAAATTGATATGTACCAAACTGACGTCATGCCTCAGGTAAGGAACCCTTCTTGGTACTCGGATATTTCGGGATATTTGGCACACGGTGTGTTGGACTCAGCTCTAGATGCCCGGCAGAAACATGCAATCAGACTCAAAGCTGCGTCTTACCAGATAATCCAAGGGAAGCTTTTCAAGAAACATTCCGATGGGGTCATGTTACGCTGCCTGGAACATGATGAAGCTCGGAAAATCTTAACCGAGCTGCACGATGGACCAGCAGGAGGTCATTTTGCCGGGGATACCACTGCCCATAAAATTATGCGTGCAGGTTATTATTGGCCAACCCTTTTCAGAGATGCCCACGCATATGTTCGGAAATGCATTCAATGCCAGAAATTCGCAAACCGAGAAGCGCGTCCCGCCGCCCCTTTGTTGTCAGTAGCAGTAGAAGAACCATTCCAACAATGGGGTCTGGACGTCATTGGTGAGATCTTACCCCACTCTTCTAAGCAACACCGGTACATCCTAACGGCTACTGATTATTTCACCAGGTGGGTTGAGGCAGTACCGTTACGCCAAATCAACGATCAGGAGGTAATGCAATTTGTCACTCATTCCATCATTACCAGGTTTGGCGTTCCAACTTCCTTGGTTTTTGATAATGCAACATATTTTTCATCTTTTAAATTATATGATTTTGCTTTGGAAAATGGCATTGTTCTTAAACACTCTGCAAAGTACTATCCCCAAGGAAATGGTCTAGTGGAATCAACAAATAAAAATCTGATTCGCATCATTAAAAAGACCCTTCTGTCTCACCAACGCAACTGGCACAATGCCCTCCAAAATGCACTCTGGGCTGATCGCGTCACCCCTAAGTCCTCAATAGGTACCTCACCATATTTTCTCGTGTATGGGAAAGAAGCTGTCCTCCCGCCCAATTTATCTCTTCCCGCTCTGCAGTTATCTCAAGAGTGTCATGGTACCCCTTGCCCCGCCTTGCAAACCCGCATTGACACCCTGCTGAAATTAGAAGAGGAAAGGCAGAAAACCCGGGAAAAATTCGCCATCCACCAGAGTCGAATCAAGAAATGGTTTGATAAAAAGTCTGCAGGAGATAAAAAATTTGAAGTAGGAGATCTTGTCCTAAAGTGGGATAAAGCCCACGAAGAAAAGGGAAAACATGCCAAATTTCAAGCACTATGGATAGGTCCCTTTCAGGTTAAAGAAAAAGTGGGTCCCCATACTTTCCGATTGCAAACTCTGGAAGGAAAAGTCGAGGTCCTCCCGGTAAACGGGCATGACCTCAAACACTATTTTACTTGAGTAGCCCTCAAAGGGCTGTTTCCACCCCTATATTATAAAAGTCGCATTTTTGTTCTTCTTGTTAAAAAAAAAAGAAAAAAAAAGAAAAAAGAAAAAAAAGAAAAAAAAGAAAAAAAAGAAACTCTTTCTCTAAATCTACAAAGAAAACCTTGTCTAAAGCTATCCGCAACTGGCTCACTCCCTGATAGGTTCTATGCTGATGAAAGGCCCTTCCCGCAAAACACGGAATAGTCAAAACTCGCTTGTAATGGGCACCAAGGGTTAGCACATGGCCTTACTGGAGTCTTCAAGCATAAGGAACCACCTAGCGGCTTTGGAAGGTGCAGGCAGAAAAGGTCTTACATAGCAGCGACCGGATCGTGAGGGAACAGAGCTAACTCAGGGGAATTTCAGGTCATCCGGGAAAAACCCAAGTCCTCATATAAGACCAGGAGCAACCTCTCTGCAAGAAAAATAAGTCGGGATCCCTCATCCGCCCAGGCAAAATATGCCCATCTAAATAAGTGCTACAGGCACATTCTCAAATAAGTTCAATCGCACACAAATAAAGGGTAAAGGATTGAGAAAGGCTTCCCGCGCAGAGAGGTGATGTAACGACTCCGCCGGGGTACTGACCAGGCTCGCTGGCAGCGGAGCAACGTTCATGACTCCTTAGGCAGTGACTCCGCCGGAGCCGAGAGGTTCGCTGGCAGCGGAGCAACACCATGAGGACGAAATAATTGTACCGGACCCTGCAGTTGTCCAAGGTTTCTCCAACCCTTCCGATCCTGGAGCACGAAAAGTTAAAATTCGGTTGATCTGCACCCAATAAGCCAAAAGGCCAGGCAACGATGCGAGGTGACAAAGGAAGGAAGGTGTAAACTCTGAGGTAAAAGAACAAGCTAGTATTAGGCCCCTCCCTCCTCCCTCATCGACCTTTCATCGGCAGAGACTCTGTATTCATCCAGTGAATCGCCATTTGTTGTAGCCCCTACAACACCCTCCAAAAAATACAAAAAGATAATAACACACACTTCTAAATTTTTTGGAGCCCCTTTGAAACTAGAAGAAGAAGCTAAGTAAAGTTTTTAAGAGCAAGTCGCTAAGTCGCGAATCCACTATTTGCGACCCATGCGACCTATGCGACTCTGCGACTTTAAGGTCGCCAGGTCGCAAGAGTCGGAAGTCGGGAAATTTGCGACCCTGCGACCCAGCGACCTTAAGGTCGCGAGGTCGCAAGGTCGCAAAATTAAGTAATTAGAGGAATTGGCGACTCAGCGACCCTGCGACCCAGCGACCTTAAGGTCGCGAGGTCGCAAACTATCAACTTGCGACCTCATTTAGTGCTCGCACGTGCGACTCCTTTTTATAAGGGCAGGTCGCTAGGTCGCATTTGTGACTCGCGGCGAAAATCGTGGAATTGCTCTGACAGGTCGACTGGCGCGTTTTCTTCCAGGTAAGTTGCCATTTCCTCCCTGTGTTTCCTTCACGAGCATTTCTTGCCAAATTTTGGGCCTCCCCATGGTCTTAATTGCTTGCTGGTGAGGATGTAGGGTTTTCTGTTGAGTTTTATTGTTGTTTTGATTCTCATAAACCCCAAGGTCACCTTTGTCTTGCCCAGATCCTCATGGCTGTGTCCTATCTCCAGTTTAGACCCTTTCCAGCCACGTATGTTTCCCGTTAGGGAGAGATTATCCGCAAAACCGCGCGCGTTCGAAAACCCCCGGTAGGCCCAAGTGCGACCTGCGACCCAGCGACCCGGTCGCAAGTTCGCAAAGTCGCGCGATCTCCTGTTAGCGACTCTGCGACCCTGCGACCTAGTCGCAAGGTCGCGAGGTCGCATGTGAGTTCTTTTGTTAATCAGCGACCCTGCGACCCCAAGAGAACAGTTAATTAAACTCTGCATGTGTAGACTGTATTTAGCCGTTATCATCATGTCTTTCTCATCTTGGGATTCTTTCCTGAATGCAACAGGTGAATTTGGAGCAGACACGATACCGGTTCTCTCCGACTCTAGCAACATGGCACCCCGGGTGTCCCGAAAGAAAAGTAGGCAGGTGGTGGAAGAAGAGTCAGACACAGACATACAAACATCTCCTCCACCAATATACAGAGACACCCTTTGCACCTTCGCAAAGGGGGACAGCCTTAGGTGGTATGAAGTATACCGCGAGTTCGCCATACCAGAAGATGAGTTTCCAGAAGATCTCCCGGACCGGGAAATATACCTAAAGGTCAAGAGATCCAAATTGCACCTAGCAGGGGCACATCCCGCCATCTTTCCGTGCCCAGAAATGTTAGACTGGATCATACAGAAGACGGATCCCAAGAGGTTCGCAATCCGAGATAGTGGAGGTAAAGCTTTTGCAACGTTGGAGGGCCCAAAAGCCCATGTCTACTACTCGCTGCCCCAACCAGAGGAAAATTTTACCCCGAGATGGTTTTCTGCAAATGAAGTACCGGTGGTTGATACAATCAGGAAATGGTGGGCGGAACCAGATAAATTTAAAATCAAGAAAGACCAAGAGTACCCGGTGGCCAGTCTGAGGAAAGTGTATAAATTAGTGGCCGCCATGCTCTGCAGAGTGTACGGACGTCCGGACGCCACCAGTTTCAACGGCGCATGGGCAACTATAATGGAACATGTAACGGTGCACGGCACTCGATTCAATTGGGCTGGTATATTAATGGGCTCAATGCAAACAAATTTGGCTTCGACTTTGGCCCCAGATGAGGGAACGCCGTCAGAATTTTATATGGCTTCGTATTTATTAGATGCTGTCTGTGCCCAGCTGCATGTTGAGGGATGGCCACATAATTGGGACTCCGAACAGACCCGGGCAATCCATTTGCAGACCAAGGTATTCTGGGAATCCAGGTACAAGTCAGATATTGAGCAAATCTCTCATATATTCATTCCCGCCCTTTACGGGAAACTATTTGGTCAAGACACCCCCTGCATGTCTTGGCGAGCAATGGAGACACTAGGTCAGGTGGCACACTGGTTTCCATTTGCTGAATTTACAATCATCCGAGTATTTGGCTCATTCAAAGCACCACATGCTTTGCCTAAGTTTATTATCGATAAGGTGCTCATACAGGAGGTATGTTCCCAGATGACCTCGGGCTTCTCCAATGTCCTTTCCAAAGGGAAGAAGAAACCTTGGCCCGATCTACCTCTCACCATTGGTGCTTATACATTCAAGGACTTCAGAGAAGTAGGACGTGAAGGGGAAGAGATAAAAAGTTACCACTTCAGAAATCTGGATTGCCGAACTTATGACCCAGTCAGGATAGTTCCTGAGCATTGTAAAAGGGCCAATTTTAGATGGAGTTATCAGCATGTCGAGCGCCCGACAGAGGATGAAAAAAGAAACTGGTACAACGCAGACAGGCATCTAGCTCTAGGGATCGACTCTGACCGAGAAGAAGAGGATCAGAATTTAGAAGATAGAAGCCATAAGCTTGGAGGCTCTTCTTCCTCCAAAGATAAGAGAACACAGACCAGTACGGGGCCTGACACCTCGGATCAGCAATGGGCAGCAGAAGCCCAAGCCAAGAAGGAAGAGGAGAAGAAAATGAAGGAGGATGAGGAGAAACGTAAGAAAGATGCCAGGATAGAGCGAAAAAAGAAAAAGGAAGAGGAAAAGGAAAGACAGGAAAAGGAAGCACAGGCGGTGGCAGAACAAGCACTTAAGGAAGAACTCGACAAAGTCGATCGTCAAAAGAAAGCAGAACAAGCCGCCGCGGCAGAGTGAAAGAGAAAAGCTGAAAAGGAAGCAGAGGCAGAGACAGAACGCAGGAAGAAGGAGGAACGCAACAAGGCGGAAGCCGAGCGCCGGCAAAAGGAGAAAGAAAAGGGTCAAACGCAGGATGAGGAGGACAAGCTAATAGACGACATTGACATATCTCCCCTGGAGATCCCTTCAGGTGGCGCGAAAAGTACCCTCAATGTTGATGATTTTCCCGGGGAGCAAGAAGAAGAAGTCTTCGACCTGACCAGATTGACATTTGACCAATTCTCTTTCAAAATACGGCAAGAGAAAAGGAAATCCTTGGCGCAAAGCCATCCCGCCATATCTACAGTTGCCACTGGAAAGGACATAGTCCCAGATACAAGGACTAACCCTGTAATGATAGCGTCAGCAGGCACCGCTTTTGCCGCGGCCACGGAGGAAAATGTCACTAGAATGAGCAGGGAGATTATTTCCCTACAAAACAGGCTAAAAGCAACGGAACAGGAGAAAGCAGTACTGGAGAGTGAAGTGCGATAGCTCCAAAGTAAGCCTTCCCAAGTCAATGAAGTCCCACTAGCAGTCATGAAAGAATGTGACGTATTGGAAACGACCATGCAGCAAGTATACAGAGAAATGCTCACCCTAAAACAAACAGTGGCCCCATTAGCAGAGGCACGAGCGGAAACCAAAGTGAAGCATGAGCAGCTCAAGGAGGCCTCGGCAGCTTTAGACAAAATGATAAACTGGACAGCGCAGTACCAGCAAGCTCCCGAAAATATGCCTAGGAAGGATTGGGGTCACACACAGGACGCCAAAGTACAAATCCGGATGAAGATGCAGTCCAAAGACAAGCTGGTCAAAGACTTGGACAAAGTGGTGTCTGCATATAATCACCTGATCAGTGGTATAGACTCCATGAACGCTCTTCATCACATTCCGTCGTTGGGGGCACTGGACGAAACTAAAGACTGGGAGCAAATAGATCAGGAAATTCAGTCTTTTCTGCAACCCTTGAGACAAACTGTTGCCGCACCAGAATTCGAGGCATCACAAGAGAACCTAAATCGGTTGCTTGTCACTCCAGTACAAATCTACACCAAGCTTGCCTCCCTCTCAATTCAGATCTCCCAGAAGAAGGAAACTCTGATACCAAATGCCCTGGAATGTATGCACCGATTAAAAGAGGAAACCCCTCTAGTCTCCCCTATAGTAGCGGATTACCAGGCCTGGCGAGATTTCCTCAAGGGGAAGAAAATTGACGCTCCTGACCTCTCAAGCGCGCTACCTCCTCCATAACTAAACTTTTTCAGTCGCAGGTCGCGAGCGCCCCCAGGTCGCAGGTCGCGCCTACGCCTGAGTCACAGGTCGCACCGGCACATGAGTCGCAGGTTGCAATTACTTCCGAAAGTCGCAGGTCGCATGCTTGGCCAAGGTCGCAGGGAAGCTGAACCGTCGGGAAGTCGAAGCGTCGGAAAGCCTGAAGGGCGTTTTTGAATCTATAAATACCCCTGCGGGGCACATAGTTATGGGGGCTTCTCTTTTGTTGGACTGAAGAGCAATATTGCATTGTAATGTAAGGGTCATACTCTGACTCATGTGAAATTCAGATACTTGTTAAAATCCCTTTGAGTGTGTTGTAACTCCTCTTCTGAACAGAGTTACAGGAGACCAGGTACATTGCGACATGGACAGAGGTGGAAGAGCGGGTTCGGAGAAACAAATAAGATGCTTAATCCCCTTAACATGACGTAGCTCTACACTACTTCCTTGAAATGAATAAACTAGATAAAGACGGGATAACTTTCGACGCTTTGAAGGAAGTATTAGGAATAACACTGAACAAATGCAATGCTATATTCAGATACTACTGCATCAGACAATTTTAAGACAGGTCACCATAATTAGGGCCAGATTCATGATATATGGTAGAGAAGGTATATATAAAAACGATTACAGAGATGTATAGCAAGAAGGAGATATCGGCTGTCAAATAGACGATACTAAGAAGAACTTCATGATATAGGATGGGCTTAAATAGCTAAGAATCCATACATACCAAGAACTCCCGTCAATAACATTTCAATACAGCTAATATAGTTGAAATACGCGTGAAATACAGGTGCAACAATATATTACTCCTGAGCCATTTAAAGTATCAAGCCGCTACTGATATAAGTATCAACACGATAAATTCATATCAAAAGACGAGAGACACTCGCATTCCAGGATGTAATACTAGAGACATGAACGTAAATGAATTGAACAATAGAGAAACACACACTACCATACAACCATGTCCAGAATCCTTACTAAGGTGAAGCTTCTTATTATTGAGACCCAACGGGCTCTTCCGGGCAGTATCTGAACTTTCACAAAACATACAAACAGGAAATTCTTACACAATCAATTTTTCTGAAGAAATGGAACCTTGTTTTCTTCTTTTCCCTGTATTATATAGGATTCCTTCTGCCTTTCAGCGAGAAGATATTTTCTGAAAATATCTCTCTCGCGTGAACAAAATTGTTAACAGTCATTGTCAAAACCACAAAATTGCATGATGGGGAAAACAACCCTTCCATCATGCGTAACAGGCCCCGGGCCAAACTTAAAACAAAAACGTAGGCCAATGTCTGATGTAAAAGTAAAAAATGCAAGAGTGGGGGAAAAAACCACCCACTCGGAAATTTAAACAAAACATAACTGAATGAAAGTAAAAGGCCGTTTTAGGCCATGTCATGAGTAAACATGAGGTGTCATGAGTGCTGCTGGGTCGAGGCTGTAGTAGACGCTGGAGGAGGCACGTCGGTGGAGGGACTAGCATGCTGAGTCAGGAACAGTGTCAACCTCTGCTGGCTATCTGGATTTGGTTCTGGCATCTCTGAGAGTCTCTCCACCCTGGTAAATGCTTCGCCGAGGGTGTGAATGTCTGCATTAGTTGGAAGCCGATACTTGATCATATGGAGGAGACTAAACTCCTTCTTGAGGATTGTGACGATGGTAGTGGCCTTGAGCTGAGTTGCTTTGCCCATTTGAAGATCTGACCGATCCCTTTCTGTTTCTAGGAGTGCTGTGTATTGATCGGGGTGCATGAGTACGGCAGGGGCGTTTGGTTCCCAACATGAAGGGAGGCCGGCTGTGATGATTTCGTTCCACACCTTGTCGAACTTCTCCACAATGTCTGCTACCTGTTGGAGAACCTTCGAGGCTGCCAATCGAGCCTCCTCTTTCTCTATAATTTTCTGACATTCGTTGATTTCCATAAACCGACTAGGAATGCCATGTTTTCCCACGTCATTTGCCCTTAGTGTATAGAGAAAAGATATGTAATTTCCAGCATGTCGAGCTCTATTTGGCAGATTATCCCCCGCCTCCTGCAACCTTCTATTTAGATAGGGAAGGGTAGACTTGAGTTCTCCTATCATCGTCAGGAACTCCCACTGCTCAGTCACAGCCACGATTATATCCGACCAGATCAGGCTTCTGGCCTCGAGCAGGGTGATATTTCCCTTCGCTCTACTCTTCAACTCAGCAATGGTCTGTTGTTGTTCAGTCGTGGTCTTTTTTCCCTCCTCAACTTCTCTTTGCAGCCCTTCGATTGTTCTGACCTTTTCAGCCAGGGCGCCCTCCAACTCTACCACCTTTAGCTTGGCTGTCGTGGTTTGCTTCTCCAACACTTCTATCTCAGCCATAGCTGTGGATAGTTGTGCTGTTGCTGAACCAGTCCCACTTGATGTTTCGGCTGCATGGCAACTGTGCGTATCCCACCGGGTCTGCAGCTCAGTAGCTCTGCTCTCAAGCTCTTCAATCTTTTTAGCCAGTTTTTCCTTCTCCTCTCTTTCTCTGGAAAGTCTAGCAATCAGCTCGTTTTTCTCCTCCTCCACATGCACCAGTTCATCGGTCTGTACCGGATGTGAAGCTGGTATGCCAACCCATTTCTTAGCCGCTGTAATGTCCGTCTGCAATTTGGCTATTACTGCAGCTTGCATTCCCTTCCCTCCTTCGTCTGAATTTTTAATCTGCTCTTTAAGAACGCGCACCTGATGTGCGTTGGCACGACAAGCACTCTGTTCTGCTGAAAAAGAGTCCCTCAGGTTTTCGTATTTCTGCTCTGTCTTCCTTAGGGCAAGGGTGATCTGTGAAAGCTTATCTTTCATCATGTCGCAGATTGTTTGGAACAGGTCATTCAGGTCCTGTACCGGAACCTTCTTCATATCGACAACCAATTCAAGCACCTTATAACTTGGAACATCTGAATTCGGGTCCAGGATAGCCTCGGTCATAGACAGTACCAGGTCTTCGGTGTCTGCATTGACCGAAGCAGAGAGTCTAGTGTGATATTTCTCAACGAAACCTCCTAATTCGGCCCTGTATTTGTCTCGGACGGCTTTATTTGTCAGCTCCCTTTCTTTTGTCTTGGAAGGAGGAGGCTCGACGATGGCCTGCGTGACTTCAGTGTAGTCAGAGGAGGCAACGCTGTCTCTTAGAACCACTATTCCTGCCTTGCCTTTATCAAACTCCCCGAATTTCGTAAAGGGCTCCAAAATTATCCCTTCCCCGATGACCTCAGCTTCACTAGTGGCCACCTTCTGCCTCTTGGGTGGTGGTGCTCTGGAAGTACCAGCTTCTTGCTCATTGCCCCCTTTATTCACTTCTTCTTCTCCTCCTGTAGCAGACGAGTCCGTCTCCATCTGCGAAAACATAGGCCAGACTTCAAGATTAGCCCTCCACTCCAGAAATGGCCTGGACTCATGAATGTAGGGCGCGGACCTGTTTCTCTTTCTTTTATTTGAGATAATTTCCCGTGGGTCATAAGCCCAACTCTCCCCTAATTTCAGGTCCATGTTCTGCAACATTTTCTCGACAATTGGGAGGGCATATCTAGAGTTTACCACAAAGGGGCCAATATTGTCAGGGAGCTTCAAGATGTAGCCTTTCTTAGCGGGGACGAAATGGAGTTGGTCAGCCTTGAGGGCTTGCCGGATGTACTCAAGGGCGTAGACTCGTCGGACAGGAAAAGCTGGCAGCCGGTAGGGGGCTACTTCGGCTCCATAGACACGAATTTCAGTGTACTCTTCTGATAGGAACCAATCGCCGGTGCACTGGTACTTCCCAGCCTGTAACCAGCGTTTCATCTCTGGGAAAACCCTAGGGGAAGGAGCGTCATGAATGATGGTATAAGCAATGGACATAAAGGTATTCACGAAATTGACATAACCTTCTCCCCTAGGCAACTGACGAACAGAGCAATTCCAGTCGAAGACTGGCCTGGGCTGGGAATTTTCAGAATACATCCTGTCCAGCCCCAAATGATTGAACTTGTCCGCATGCTGGAACAGGAAGAGGTAGAACACCAACGAGCAAAAACGGAATTTTCGGGCTTGAGCGAGCTCTCGAAATTGGGTCCGGATGGTAAAGGAAAGGAAACCTGGAATATCCAGTGTAACTCCATTCTGTGTCATAAGCCACAAAAATCGAATGCATACTGAAGAGATGTCTTCAGGACTCCCTACCCCCAGGAGGCCGGCGATGAGGGACAGAACAGGACGCACTTCCTCGGCAAACAGACTCAATGGGAACGGCTCCAATGGGGGTAGGGCCGTTGCTTGATCAATGGTTATGGCGGCTATGAAGGCACGACGGGCTTCCCTCGACAGCTTATTAAACTGTGCGAGCAAGGTTTCATCTTTGAAACTGAAGTAGGCATCGCTGGAAGGGAAACGGAGGGCCTGCCTAATAACATCGGGAGAAAGGGAAAAAATTACGTTACCCTGAGGAGAAATGAAAGCATCCCGATGTGTATCGTAGGAGTCCCTGAGCCAGACAATAAAATCGACACAGGAATGGACTTGGGGGGTAATGTGGTGATAGAAGCCGGACGCGACCACTCGGAAACGATCAGCACTTTTACAGTGGTGGCCAAACAGTAGGGGCTTGATACTCCGTATGTCGAAAGGGTATTTCGGGTCATAGATACCCGCCTGCAAGTCACGAAGGGGTTCAAAACCAGGGGGGTTTCTAGACTCATGGAGTTGGGGAGTTTCAGGTTCGTTCTTCTTGGGCGTTCCTCTCCCCATGGCAGTTATTCAACAATTTGGAAAAGAGAGAAAGGAAAAAGATGGAAAAACGGAAAATGGATTACCTGAACAGAGGGTAACAATGCTTGGGAAAGCGACGAGGGGAACCGTGACAGTGACTTGGACAAACCCGGCGTTCTTCCCTACTCGGTATTCGCCGTAGAAAACTACCTGAAATGATTTACCAGAGAGAATTACGGGAGTTTTTTACCATTCGGGAGGACTGTTTAGGTTAAAAGGTGAAAATGTAAGAGAACAGAGGGCAAGTGTCGTAAGGACACTGACACTGAGACACGTGGCGCGTGGGGATTGGGTAAATCAGGATGTAGGTGAGCGCCTCGTGTCGGGTTAAAAGTTGGTACGGGCCTTAGTACCAGCTGTCCTAATAGACTTACCTTACCGTTATTCCATATGCGCTGTCCAATCTTTAACATGTAGGACTTCCCCTTGCCGGACTAACACTTATCTTTCCCTGCTGCGTAGGCCCACCTTAACTCCGCCACGAGACAGCGTCCCGCGGCTTAACCTTGCTGTTCCTTTCCTACCGTAAGGTCTTACCATGCCATGTGTCGCAGATCCGCGGGGGTAAGGGCCTCGTCCCTTCCCCACAGCTCGACCCCCTCGGACTTACTCCGTACGCTGCCGTGTATGACCCGAGGCCTTTTTCCAATATATGGGCCGACATATAACGCAGCACCCCCATTACATTTGTATTTGAGTTCATTTATTAATCCGACTATAACCGCTTAGTGCTGTTCCTTCCTTAGTTTTAATATAGGTGCGCTTCACCACCTTTTCTCTTTTCGGCCTTATTTAATTTAACACTTGCCACTTGATATAAAACTTTAATATAAGGCCTGTTCCTCCTTTTGGTACTCCCGTGGCTAGTGCTAAGGATTGAACAACATTGGCTCCACCTGGGGACGACACGTTTGTCCCTGAACATGTCGAGAACTACGCAGACCGCCTGTACATCTCCTGTGAACAACACTTTTCGGCTTTTGGAGCTCTGCCCTGTACAGATCATCATGACTCATGCATAATCTATGATAAGAAAACGAAAGACAGCAACTAATATACAATATAATACAGTCAGGCCTTTTCAGCCTGCTTCAGAATTGGAAATATGGTTTGAGGAATTGCCCGTTTACAGGGGCTTCCAACAGATCTCCCTGTAAATTCTCCAGCTTAAATGTATTATTTCCTCCCTGCTCTGCAACTTTGAAGGGGCCGAACCATAGGGGGTCAAATTTACCATGCTTACCCTTATCGGCCCTTCGTACATCCCACCTGAGAACTAAGTCTCCCACCTGCAGCTTCCTATCTTTTGTATGCTGGTCAAACAATTCTTTCATCCTCTCCTGATAATCCACTAGCTTATGGTTCACCTGAATACGCGTTTCTTCCAGTTCAATCAACTGATTGATTCTTCTGGTCATGCCATCTGCTTCTTGCTGAGTCTCCTGCATGAAACGAGCCACAGGTAGAGCCAGCTGTATGGGGAATACAGCTTCTCGTCCGTATACTAGTTCATAAGGAGACTTTCCTGTTGCCCTTTTACTGGTTATCCTGTTTGCCCATAGAGCAAACTTCAGTTGAGAGTCCCAATTTCTCTGGTTCTCATTTATTGTCTTCTTCAGTGCTCTGACCAGCGTTTTGTTTGATGACTCGGCAAGACCATTTCCCTGGGGGTAGTAAGCTGTGGAGTGACCCAGCGTGATGTTGTATTGCTGACAAAAATTCACCATCTTAGCAGATTTGAAAGCCTGAGCATTGTCTGTGACTATTCTGGCAGGACATCCAAACCTTGAGATGATGTTCTCTTCTAGGAATTTTATGACCACTGTATCTGTGGCATTTCGTGCGGGGATGGCCTCCACCCACTTCGTGAAGTAATCTGTAGCAGTCAAGATCCATTTGTGCTGCCCACTGGAGGGTGGGTGGATCTCACCTATGAAGTCAATACCCCATTGCTTGAAAGGCTCATCAACGTGTACAGGGATCAGGGGTAGAGCTGCTAGCTTCTATTTTTCAGCAAACTTTTGGCATTTGTCACAAGCTCTGACCCAAGTGAAGGCATCTCCGAATAATTTAGGCCAGTAAAAACCGGCCTTCAAGATCTTCTGAGCTGTGCTCCTCCAGCTATAATGCCCTCCGCAGATCCCCTCATGGAATTCGGTTATGATGTTCCCTACCTCCCCTTCAATGAGACATAACAGCAGTATGCCTGAAGGATCTCTCCAATATAATTGACCATTAGCTACGGCATACTTCTGGGATTTAAGCCTCAAGGCTCTATATTTGGACTTATCACAGCTAGGTGGGCAGCTGAGTGTCAGGAGGTATTCAACAATTTCCTTGTACCAGGGGCTAGTAAGATACTTCATCTGTACTTTTTGTGTGGCCATTTCTACCTCTTGCCTCCCTGTCGGCTCCTCAGATTCTTCATTGGCGATCATGGATAAGTGGATGCCCAAAGCTTGATGATTCGACTCTGATAAAATCTTTGCTAATCCCTGCCCCTTAATTAACTTGGTGGGCCTTATATCCAGATCATATTCTTGTATCTTCGCAATCCACCTGCCCCTTCTGCCTTCACTGTCTCCTTGCACGAGGATGTCCTTAACTGCTGCTGTGGGTACAAAAGCAGTGACATGAGATTGTAAGATGTACATGCGAAATGCCTTTAAGGACTTTACCAGGGCATAAGCTTGTTTCTCCAGTATGTTGTATTTTAGCTTTGCATCGTGAAGAACTTGACTAAAGAAAGCAATGGGTTGCTCATACCCATCCCCATTCTTCTGTAGAAGGACCCCTGCCACCGTGTGAGGTGATGCAAAAGAGAAAATCATGAAGGGCTCAGCGAAGTCGGGCTTTGCCAGCACGGGAGCCTCAGCAAATGCAGTCTTGATCCTGGAAAAGGCCTGCCTTGAATCCGGTGCCCACTTTACCTCATTATCTTTCTTTAACATATCTGTGATGTGTCTGACTATTTCGGCATAGTTGGGAATGAATCTTCTGAGAAAATTGATCCGCCCTAGGAACACCTGTACTTCTTTCTTGTTTCTGGGGAGGGATATACCATTTATAGCTTCCACCCTTTTAGGATCGATCTTGACCCCATCTTTAGTTAGTATGTGTCCTAGGAGTTTACCCTCTTCTAATGCAAAGAAAGATTTTTGAGGGTTAAGAGAGAGTCCATACCTCCTGCATTTCTCAAAGGTCTTCTGCAAATGCTGGACGTGCTTGACATCATCCTTTGAAAAGACTGTTATATCATCTAGGTACACCACCAGAAACTTATCCTGTTCTCCCACAAAAGTTATGTCCATCGCTCTCTGAAATGTAGCCCCTGCATTGATCAGTCCGAATGGCATCCTGGCATACATAAATGTTCCCCAGGGCGTGGTGAAGGCTGTCTTTTTCTGATCTTCTGGGAATACAGCTACTTGATTATAGCCCGAGAACCCATCCATCATGGACATTCTAGAGGCCCCTACCACCTTTTGCAGAATATGATCCATCTTTGGTAGGGGGTAGTTTTCTTTGAGAGATGCCCTGTTCAAGTTTCTGAAATCCACACACAACCTGATTTCACCATTCTTTTTGCGTACTGGGACTAAATTGGCCACCCATTCAGAATACCTTAGTGGTACTATAATTTGAGCCTTCAGTAACTTTTTTATTTCTTGCTCAATCGAGGGTAACAACAGGGGATTAATCTGCCGGAGCTTTTGCTTGTGGGGTTTTGCATCTGCTTTCAATGGAATTTTATGCTGCATCACACTGACATCAAAGGTTTTCAAATCTTGATACGACCAGGAAAATACGTCTTTGTAGGTTTGAAACAGCCTTTGGTACAATGGTTTATATTCATCTGGGACTTTCTTTGACAGCTTCACAATCCTCGGATCTTCTTTCGTGCCCAGATTTAGGTCTTCAACCTGGTCCTTAGTCACCATTTTGTTTGGCTGTAACGGGACATCATCCTTATTGAACAGTCTCTCCAAAGGTACTAGCCCTCGGGGAATGACGTTTCCCTTTAGCTGTAGGAATCTGTGACCAGCTATCTTCTCTTCTAGCTTGTCCCCTGGGATGTCTCCGACTTCTTCTTCTTCACAATTGTCAATCTCTAAATTTGAAAACTCCCCCACAGTCTCCAAAAACCTCTTCACCTGCTCCTCATCTTCAAAGACCTGCCAGTGTTTGACATTATCAGGGATTGAGGGGCGGTATCTAACTTCGATTTCGTATCTCAGAAGAGGGTTCTGAGGTGGGCGGAATGTACTCGCAGCCACGGCCAAGGAGTCTGCCATTCTGTTCTGTTCTCTGGGCATAAATTGAATGTTAAATGCCAGAAAGGAATTTTCCACAAGATCCCAAACTTCGTTTCTGTAGGCCTTTAGCCTCGGATGCTTCGCTTGACACTGATTTTTCACTTGCCTCACCACCAACTCTGAGTCTCCCATCACCTTTAGACTCTGTATCTTCATGCTTCTTGCTGTTTGCAACCCCAGTATGAGAGCCTCATACTCAGCCACATTATTCGTGGCCTCATATTCTAGTTTAAAGGACAGGGGGACCCACTGACCCATAGGTGATATAAGCAACACTCCAGCCCCGTTTCCTTCTCTGGAATTTGCTCCATCAAAGTGGAGTGTCCAGATGTCAGATTCATGGTCCTGCTCTGATAGCTCGGTCTTTATCTGGCAAAATGAAGGTTCGTGAGCATATTCCTGATCTTCCTCCAACATTAGACAAGAAAAATCTCCATCTCTGCTGTAAACTGGGGAGTTCACTGAATCTCCTGCTTTTGTGACTGTCTTGACAAACCTAGTTTCTCGGTACAATCTCCTTTCTTGACCACCAAAGACAGGGATGGTGGCGTACGACAGATCCAACTTGATTGATCCTCCAATTCTAGTCCCCCAAGACCTTGACAATAGCATACCAAAGCGGGCTGGGATGTCAGCCACTACGATATCCATTACCACACTCTTGGCAGGAATCTGAGCCAAGGTGACTGCTAGGTCCTTGATCATGCCCAAGCACTTCACTCTTTTGGAGTCAAAGGAGTAGAGATCTTTATATGGGCGAGTGATCTGGAGTCCCAATTGCTCCATGACAGACAAGGGCATCAAATTGTGGGATGCTCCTGAATCCAACATACAGTTATTCAATAGTAGATCGTGGATTACTAGAGATACATAGAAAGGGGGAGTGGAGGGGTCTAATTCCTCGACATGGGGGCCGAACACTACCATGGGCCTTTCTTCTTGTAAGTTAAGACTGTCCGGAATGTGTGGGACTTCAGGAGCTGAAATGAAAGAGGAGACTTGTGACTGATATGCAGGCTGCTTCAATAATTCAGACAGAGGGACAGGGATTTTAACTTTTTCAAGTTCCTTTTGCAAACTGAAGGCAGACGAGGGCTTTTCTACTTGGACTTCCTTATCTTTGGACTCTTTGTTTGGCATGGTAGACTTAACTTCTTTAACAGGAGTTTTATTTACAGGAGACACAGCTACTTGAGAGGAGGAAGGCATATAACTATCAGCTTGCAGGGGTTGGTCAAGGGGCTTCTTACCTTTGTCTGGAGATTCTTGAGTATTGGCCTCTTTCTGCGGCCTCTTTCTGCGCAGGTGCTGACCTCTGGGGTGCATCTTCCTCTTCATCTTGAGTGCGGGTCCTTTTCCTGGAGGATCTGAGGTCATATTTCTTGTTAAACTGAGCTTGCATAAAATCAACAAACTGTTTGCAGTAGTCATCGATTTCTGGCTCTTCGGCATCCTCGTTATCCTTTGCTTCTGAGTGAGGTTGCAGTGCACCTTCCTCACTTCCTTGCACAGGGCACTCTATGTCATCACTGTCTGAGAAAACAGGACATGTTTCGTCTTGCTCATAAGAGGATTCTTCATGGGAAGCCTCCATTTGTCCTTCTAAGTACAAAGGGTGCGGTACTTGGTCTTGTTGCTCCTTCTGCCCCCTCTGCAGTATCTGCAAGGGTGGTTTCCTGTATTGAGGATTGAATCCTCTGTTTGGAGCATTCTGAAAGTTCTTTGGCGGAGAACTTTTAGCTTCCATCTCTAGCTTGACCAATTTGCTAGAGAGGTTCTTGATCATTTTATTCATCTCTTCGATCTTATCATTTGCTGAGTCTCTGTCTTGACTTGAAGTAGACACTTCTTCTTTGCCTCTTCTTCTGTTATCATGTTCTTGCTTTACTTTGGTCTTACCAGTCGAGACAAAGTTTGCTTCTATTTCCAATGCATCAGTCTGTGCATCATCTAGAGTGGCTGGTTTTCTCTCCCTCAGTGAGAAACCAAACTCGGAATCGAATGCTGCCACGAAAACAACCTTGGAAGCAGTCTGGTGGGGCTTCATCTCAGCTGGGAGGCTGAAATACAACTTGTTAAATCTTCTGATGAATTCTGATACCCCCTCATTGTGCTTCTTTTTAAGGGTGTTGAACTCGGTTAAGGTATCCCCGTGATCTTTCCTATCTCCCCACTTTTTCACGAAAGCTTCTTCCATAGCCTCCCAGGTGTTGATGGAATTAGCTGCGAGAGACTTAAACCACTTTCTAGCCTCTCCATCAAGGGACTGGACGAACAATCTCAGAACCACATCCAAATGTTCCACATTAAAGTTCTTTGCGAAAGAGCAGAAGATTTCAACATGCTTGTGGGCATCAACACCGTTCTCCCCATTGAATCTGGGTAGAATCTTCAAATAGTCTTGTGGCATGTCATTTAGGACTGCAGGCAGCTGTAAAGGGGCATACCTGTTTTGTAAAAAGCCAGGTACATTCGCCATTTGGGGAGGCGGAGGTAGAATGAGAGCTTGAGCAGTGAGAGGTGGAGGAGGTGGTGGGAGATGAGTATGAATAATGATGGGAATGTAGTGAACAGCAGCTTGGGAACTTGATGGTAGGTTTAAGCTGTCGACAACAGACACTTCAGTGACTTCTTTGACCTCTTCAACCTCTGGGGTAGGATGAAAAGGATACTGGGGAGTGTAACTGGACTCTGCTTCGTCTTTGATACGGACACCTCCTCGATAAGGGCTATCTGAATAATAACCAGTATCTCTTATAATAGGGATTGAGCTTTGTATTTGGGCGACCTGAGAAGAGGAAGGCTGGAGATATGGGAAGTTTTCGAGGGAAAACTCCGGGATATCGGTATGAACTGGTTGTCTTTCCCTCCAGCCTCTTCTATGAAGGATCCGCTCTGGGTCAGACACAGAGGGTGTCTTTGACTGGGATGTATCTGACCTTAGGTGTGGCTTACGGGGAGCCAGGACTGCAAATATGTTTCTCTGAAATATGAACGTGGAGTCGCCAAGGTGAGGTATGCACAACTCTCAACTCTTCGTGCTCACCTGACTGAAGAGTGAACAGGTTTTGTCGAGGCCCAGGGACTTAAATTTCTTCAACTTCGTTCCCCGGCAACGGCGCCAAAAAGATGTTGTAACTCCTAGAGAAATTCTAGAGTTGTTATAGACCAGTGCCTAGGACATCTTATGAGGTGTAAAGAGCAGAATATTTAAAACAACGTTTCATCCTTTAACATGACCGAGCTCTTACACTACTTGCTTTGAAACAGATAATAAGCTAGAATGGAACCAGAACTTCGGACAGTTTGAAGTATTAGAAATAACGCTGAACAAATGCAATGCTATATTCAGATACTACTGCTTCAGACAATTTTAAGACAGGTCACTATAATCAGGGCCAGACTCACGATATATGGTAGAGAAAGTATATATATAAGTGACTTCAGAGACGTATAGCAAGAAGGAGATATCGGCTGTCAAATAGATGATACTAAGAAGAACTTCATGGCATACAATGGGCTTAAATATCTAAGAATCCATACATACCAAGAACTCCCGTCAATAACATTTCAATACAACCAATATAGTAGAAATACGAGTGAAATGCATGTGGAACAATATATTACTCTTGATCCATTTAAAGTATCAAGGCGCTACTGATATAAGTATCAACACGATAAATTCATATCAGAAAACGAAGGACACTCGCATTCCAGGATGTAATACTAGAGACATGAGCATAAAAGAATTGAACAATGGAGAAACACACACTACCATACAACCATGTCCAGAATCCATATCAAGGTGAAGCTTCTTATTATTGAGACCCAACGGGCTCTTCCGGGCAGTATCTGAGTTTTCACAAAGCACACACACAGGAAATTCTTACACGATCAATTTTCCTGAAGAAATGGAACCCTTATTTTCTTCTTTTTCCTGTGTTATATAGGATGTCTTCTGCCTTTCAGCGAGAAGATATTTTCTGAAAATATCTCTCTCGCGTGAACAAAATTGTTAACAGTCATTGTCAAAACCACAAAATGGCATGATGGGGAAAACAACCCTTCCATCATGCGTAACAGGCCCCGGGCCAAACTTAAAACAAAAACGTAGGCCAATGTCTGATGTAAAAGTAAAAAATGCAAGAGTGGGGGAAAAAACCACCCACTCGGAAATTTAAACAAAACGTAACTGAATGAAAGTAAAAGGCCGTTTAGGCCATGTCATGAGTAAACATGAGGTGTCATGAGTGCTGCTGGGTCGAGGCTGTAGTAGACGCTGGAGGAGGCACGTCGGTGGAGGGACTAGCATGCTGAGTCAGGAACTGTGTCAACCTCTGCTGGCTATCTGGATTTGGTTCTGGCATCTCTAAGAGTCTCTCCACCCTGGTAAATGCTTCGCCGAGGGTGTGAATGTCTGCATTAGTTGGGAGTCGATACTTGATCATATGGAGGAGACTAAACTCCTTCTTGAGGATTGTGACGATGGTAGTGGCCTTGAGCTGAGTTGCTTTGCCCATTTGAAGATCTGACCAATCCCTTTCTGTTTCTAGGAGTGGTGTGTATTGATCGGGGTGCATGAGTACAGCAGGGGCGTTTGGTTCCCAACATGAAGGGAGGCCGGCTGTGATGATTTCATCCCACACCTTGTCGAACTGCTCCACAATGTCTGCTACCTGTTGGAGAACCCTCGAAGCTGCCAATCGAGCCTCCTCTTTCTCTATAATTTTTTGACATTCGTTGATTTCCATAAACCGACTAGGAATGCCATGTTTTCCCACGTCGTTTGCCTTTAGTGTATAGAGAAAGGATATGTAATTGCCGGCATGTCGAGCTCTATTAGGCAGATTATCCCCCGCCTCCTGCAACCTTCTATTTAGATAGGGAAGGGTAGACTTGAGTTCTCCTATCATCGTGAGGAACTCCCACTGCTCAGTCACAGCCATGATTATATCCGACCAGATCAGGCTTCTGGCCTCGACCAGGGTGAGATTTCCCTTCGCTTTACTCTTCAACTCGGCAATGGTCTGTTGTTGCTCAGTCGTGGTCTTTTTTCCTTCCTCAACTTCTCTTTGCAGCCCTTCAATTGTTCTGACCTTTTCAGCCAGGGCGCCCTCCAACTCTACCACCTTTTGCTTGGCTGTCGTTGTTTGCTTCTCCAAAACTTCTATCTCAGCCATAGCTGTGGATAGTTGTGCTGTTGCTGAACCAGTCCCACTTGATGTTTCGGCTGCATGGCAACTGTGCGTATCCCACCGGGTCTGCAGCTCAGTAGCTCTGCTCTCAAGCTCCTCAATCCTTTTAGCCATTTTTTCCTTCTCCTCTCTTTCTCTGGAAAGTCTAGCAATCAGCTCGTTTTTCTCCTCCTCCACATGCACCAGTTCATCGGTCTGTACCGGGTGTGAAGCTGGTATGCCAGCCCGTTTCTTAGCCGCTGTAATGTCCTTCTGCAAATTGGCTATTACTGCCGCTTGCATTCCCTTTCCTCCTTCGTCTGAATTTTTAATCTGCTCTTTAAGAACGCACACCTGATGTGCGTTGGCACGAAAAGCACTCTGTTCTGCTGCATAAGAGTCCCTCAGGTTGTCGTATTTCTGCTCTGTCTTCCTCAGGGCAAGGGTGATCTGTGAAAGCTTATCTTTCATCATGTCGCAGATTGTTTGGAACAGGTTAGTCAGGTCCTGTACCGGAACCTTCTTCATATCGACAGCCAGTTCAAGCACTTTATAGCTCGGAACATCTGAATTCGGGTCCAGGATAGCCTCGGTCATAGACAGTACCAGGTCTTCGGTGTCTGCATTGACCGAAGCGGAGAGTCTGGTGTGATATTTCTCAACGAAACCTCCTAATTCGGCCCTGTATTTGTCTCGGACAGCTTTATTTGTCAGCTCCCTTTCTTTTGTCTTGGAAGGAGGAGGCTCGACGATGGCCTGAGTGACTTCAGTGTAGTCAGAGGAGGCAACGCTGTCTCTTAGAACCACTATTCCTGCCTTGCCTTTATCAAACTGCCCGAATTTAGTAAAGGGCTCCAAAATTATCCCTTCCCCGATGACCTCAGCTTCACTAGTGGCCACCTTCTGCCTCTTGGGTGGTGGTGCTCCGGAAGTGCCAGCTTCTTGCTCATTGCCCCCTTTATTCACTTCTTCTTCTCCTCCTGTAGTAGACGAGTCCGTCTCCATCTGCGAAAACATAGGCCAGACTTCAAGATTAGCCCTCCACTCCAGAAATGGCCTGGACTCATGAATGTAGGGCGCAGACCTGTTTCTCTTTCTTTTATTTGAGATAATTTCCCGTGGGTCATAAGCCCAACTCTCCCCTAATTTCAGGTCCATGTTCTGCAACATTTTTTCAACAATCGGGAGGGCATATCTAGAATTTACAACAAAGGGGCCAATATTGTCGGGGAGCTTCAGGATGTAGCCTTTCTTAGCGGGGACGAAATGAAGCTGGTCAGCCTTGAGGGCTTGCCGGATGTACTCAAGGGCATAGACTCGTCGGACGGGAAAAGCTGGGAGCTGGTAGGGGGCTACCTCGGCTCCATAGACACGGATTTCAGTGTATTCTTCTGATAGGAACCAATCGCCGGTACACTGGTACTTCCCAGCCTGTAACCAGCGCTTCATTTCTGGGAAAACCCTAGGGGAAGGCACGTCGTGAATGATGGTATAGGCAATGGACATGAAGGTATTCACGAAATTGACATAACCTTCTCCCCTGGGGAGTTGACGAACAGAACAATTCGAGTCGAAAACTGGCCTGGGCTGGGAATTTTTAGAATACAACCTGTCCAGCCCCAAATGATTAAACTTGTCCGCATGCTGGAACAGGAAGAGGTAGAACACCAACGAACAAAAACGAAACTTTCGGGCCTTGGCGAGCTCCCGAAATTGGGTCCGGATGGTAAAAGACAGGAAACCTGGAATATCCAGTGTAACTCCATTCTGTATCATAAGCCACAAAAATCGAACACATACTGAAGAAATGTCTTCAGGGGTCCCTACTCCCAGGAGGCCGGCAATGAGGGACAGAACTGGTCGGACTTCTTCATTAAACAGACTCAATGGGAAAGGTTCCAACGGAGGTAGGGCCGTCGCCTGATCAACGGTTATGGCAGCTATGAAGGCACGGCGGGCTTCCCTCGACAGTTTATTAAACTGTGCGAGCAAGGTTTCATCTTTGAAACTGAAGTAGGCATCGCTGGAAGGGAAACGGAGGGCCTGCCTGATAATATCGGGGGAAAGGGAGAAAATTATGTTACCCTGAGGGGAAATGAAAGCATCCCGATGCGCATCGTAGGAATCTCTAAGCCAGACAATGAAATCGACACATGAGTGAACTTGGGGGGTGATGCTGTGATAAAAGCCGGACGCGACGACTCGGAAACGATCAACACTTTTACAGTGGCGGCCAAACAGCAGGGGCTTGACATTTCGTATGTCGAAAGGGTATTTCGGGTCACAGATACCCGCCTGTAAGTCACAAAGGGGTTCAAAACCAGGGGGGTTCCTAGACTCGTGGAGCTGGGGAGTTTCAGGTTCGTTCTTCTTGGGCGTTCCTCTCCCCATGGCAGTTATTCAACAATTTGGAAAAGAGAGAAAGGGAAAAACAATGAAAAAACGGAAAATGGATTACCTGAGCAGAGGGTGACAATGCTTGGGAAAGCGACGAGGGGAACCGTGACAGTGACTTGGACAAACCCGGCGTTCTTCCCTACTTGGTATTCGCCGTAGAAAACTACCTGAAATAATTTACCAGAGAGAAATACGGGAGTTTTTACCATTCGGGAGGACTGTTTAGGTTAAAAGGTGAAAATGTAAGAGAACAGAGGGCAAGTGTCGTAAGGACACTGACACTGAGACACGTGGCGCGTGGGGATCGGGTAAATCAGGATGTAGGTGAGCGCCTCGTGTCGGGTTAAAAGTTGGTACGGGCCTTAGTACCAGCTGTCCTAATAGACTTACCTTACCGTTATTCATTTGCGCTATCCAATCTTTATCGTGTAGGACTTCCCCCTTGCCGGACCTACACTTATCTTCCCTCACACACGCGAACACCTTAACTCCGCCACACCGAGACGGCGTCCCGCGGCCTATCCTTGTCATTCTATCTCTGCCGTGAAGTCTTACCATGCCACGTGTCGGAAGTCCGCGGGGGTAAGGGCCTCGTCCTTTCCCCCCAGCTCGACCCCCTCGGACTTACTCTGTACGCTGCCGTGTATGACCCGAGGCCTTTCTCAAATACATGGGTTAACATACAATGCCGCGTCCCCTTTACTTTGTATTTGATGTTCGTATATTATTCCGCCTATCACCGCTTAGTGCTATTTGCTCATTGGTTTGAACAGGTATGTGTTCACCACCCTTTCGCTTTTCAGCCCGATTCAAATTAATACTTGCCACTTGATTATAAATATTTAATACAAGGCCCATTCCTCCTTTTGGTACTCCCGTGGCTAGTGCTAAGGATTGAACAACAGGTGGAATTCTTGCATATTCTTTGGAGGAGGAGCAGAGGAAACTCCAGGGATTTATTTTAGATCTTTGGCACTAGGCCAATCATTCACCATCTCTCACAGCGCAGTCTAGGGCAAAAACTACGTTATTTATGTAGGTAGTTGCTGGGAGAGCCATTGGAGCTTATCAGGAGGATTGTTTTTGAGTGAAAGGGATCATCCCTTTGCTTGAGAACATTAACATAGGATGGCATGAGTATTTCAGATCTTCCATAGCCTCATCCTCATTTTGATTCAGTTGCAGTGAAAATTTATTTGTCACTTTGTACATTTTCCGGCATTTCTAGCAATCTCTCCTAGATTGGCTAGAAATCTTGTATTTTAGCCCATTCTTCTATTATTGGGAATTTATTTATATGTATCAGACATATTTCATGTATTTACATCTACAGCAGTAGCTACTCTCCTAGAGACAGCGCAGTCACTGCTTTCCGGCATTTTGTACAGTTGTTGCATCTCTTGTATTTCATGTGTTAATCTTTGGACATTGATTCCCATTGAATGAGAGGTTTATCCCTCATGATATTTCTATACCTTGTTTCTGATATGTTAATGAACATGATGGTTGTATTATATTTCATCTTATGTTGCATTCATATTTTCATACTTTAATGGTTATGTCCATATATTGTTGTAAGCTCTCTCTTTGGGCATTCTTTGAGGGATCTAGTTTGGGGAGATCTAAATAACCCAACTAGAGACATTTCTTTGGGCTCAACTTCTGGAAGAGAAGTGTTTAATGAGTTAACAAGGTGATTCAAGCCCCCTTCTTGCTTATTTTTTCATCTTCTTCCTTATACAATGTCCTTGAGGACCTTATAGCAGAAATTCCCGAAAAATGAATATTACAGTGGTATCGGAGCATCAATCTTGGCTCAGCCTGTGCAGACCAAGATAGTATGCCATTAGAAGAATAATTTCCTCATTTAGAAGAGGAGATGTACAAAGAAAACAAAAAAAGAGGAATGACAGAAGAGGAGGCTTCCCTTCTTCTTTTCCAGACCATGGAAGGTATCATTGAAGACCTTGAGGAGATAAAAAGGGAAAACTGGAAAGGTTTTCTGAGATGGTTTGTGGATGGAGCAAGCCCTAGATATTATTATGATGGGTGTGAGAATTCATCCACACATGCATATCCACAGTGCATTCCATTCCCACTTGCATTGTTGGAAGGATGGAGGAAGGAGATGAGGCCATTGGAGCAGCAGCGCTGCAACTCAAAGGTATGGCTCATGATTGTTGGTTTGAAAATTCGGTTTCATATTGTCATGCAAATGTATAAACATGTGATGAATTCACTAAGAGTTTGTTGAAGAAATTTGATGGAAGTCAATGTGAATCATCATGTATCATAACTCCAAACACTTTGCATGATTGGGAGGAAACATGAAACAAACTAATTTCCTGATTTCTGAAGGGGATGAAAACATGTATGATGGCAGGCCCTCTACCATTTGTGAAGTCATGGAGGTAATTCCTTCAAGAGATGACCAAGAGCTAGGGTCTCTCCTTGATGATGAGGTAATCTCAATTATTGATGGGGAGGATTATCATATGAGGTCTAACAGCGTTGTCCCATTGGGAGGAGATCCATTTCCACATGAAGGTAAAAAGGGAGCCTTTTCTTCCATTAGAGGAGCCCTTGGACCTTTGCAAGAAGTTCCAAATGTTTTAGCATGTGGAAACCATAGCACAATTCCGAAGTCATTAAAAATAATAGGATGGTGAACGGGGAGGAAGAGGATTAGCATGAGGTTG
>JAXQQM020070443.1:0-10898 GCA_034641835.2 Pinus albicaulis | reverse complement strand
AAGAGGTACAGGAAGAAGTTTCGGGAAAAAAGGAAATACCCCAAGCGAAATCAGCCACATGCAAGCCGATTGCGGCAGAGCGGCCCAAAATCGAGCTGCCCAGCCACAGAATCAATGGAAGGATTCAGTACATGAAGGACCATGCTTTAATTGGAAAATTTATAGGTTTCTGGCCCACTGAAAAAGCTTTGCACGGATGGATAGCAGCCAAGTGGAAACCCAAAGGGCAGGTCGTCCTCCAACTTGGCCCAAAAGGTTTTTTCACAGCTATCTTCATATGCATAGAGGACAGAAACAGAGTCCTGGATGAAGGACCTTATTTTTTCAACTCAGTTGGCCTTTACCTGAGAGACTGGGTTGAGAGATTCAACCTAGATAAGGAGGATTTTAGTTGGGCCCCTATCTGGATTAGACTCTACTCGCTCCCCCTGGAGTATTGGGATGAGGAATCTCTCAAAGACATTGCAAAGGGCTTGGGAGAGTTCATCAAAATCGCAGAGGAGACAAAGTTAAGAAGGTACACCTCATATGCTCGCATCTGTGTCTTTATGCGTCTGGACCAACCTCTCCCTGACTCGGTAAGTCTCTTTCATGATGACTTTGAGTGGATTCAACCCCTGGATTTTGAGCACGTCCCCTTCCGCTGTCGTAAATGTCATGTACATGGGCACCTATTCCGGGATTGCCCTCTCAATGCCAAGTCTCAAACCCCCAATCCCCCTGATGCTTCTGATCCGGAAGGATTCACTAAAGTCACCAACCGTCGAAGATCCCAGAAGAAGAACTCCAATGGGAAAAAACCCTTGGCTCAGACCTCCTCTATTCCCTCCACCAGTAATAGCTTTGAAGCTCTTGCCTTTGATTTCAGAAAACCTTCCCCCCGCTGATCAAACAGCCTCCCTCCAGACCCACAACACTCCGATTCCTCCTCCGCCCAACTCCAATCTCCCTCCCGGGGCTTCGAAGGAACAAGGTCTCTCCTCGGAAGAAATCCCCGTAGATCCAGACTGGAAGCCCAATGGAATGGATGTGGACTGCATTCCAACTCAGCACCTGGAAGGCAGTAGCCAAGCACAAAACATGGAAGTCGAACCCGAGAGCATCGATCTCACTGGGCTGGATATTCTGGAACTTGAACTGGCATGCAAAAGAAAGGAATTTGATAAGATACCAGACCAACAGTTAGACAGGCTGGAAGTCATCATTTCTAGAGCTTTTCGCCAAAAAGAGTTAGGAATCCAGCCTAGAAGCAAATGGGATGGTTATCAAACAATCAAGGACTCCAAGAAATGAGGCCGGAAAACTGATTTGGAGCGTACAATCACAGTTGGGAAACTCCTGGTTGAATCAGGAAGATATGCCAAGTTGACGAAGTACTACAAGCTCCTCCCCCATAGTGAACTATGAAGCTCAGCTCATGGAATGTTAGAGGACTAAACAGTCCAGGGAAATCAAGAATGATCAAAAATTTGATAAAGTTGGAGAAACCACAGATCCTTTTCATACAGGAAACCAAATGTAATAGTAGCACTCTTGGCAAAATCCTCTCTAGCGCTTGGCCGGAATGTCATTCTGTGGCAGTCGATGCCTCAGGAGCTTCTGGAGGGCTCGCCATTGCTTGGAACACCCAGACCATCACGCTCGAGGATTTCCACGCCTCCCAACACCACATTCAAGCCACCTTCCACATCATCGGCACCAACGTCCATGGACATCTCTCGAATGTTTACTTTCCTCAGGAGGCGGGTAGGAAAATGGCACTCTTGGATACATTGGAAGTGTTAAACAATGCCCGAACTCATCCTCTCTGGATACTCGGAGGTGACTTCAACATGATCACAAGACTGGGGGAAAAAAAGGGAGGCCAGGCTAAGCTTGAACCAGAAAGCGAACACTTCAAGGACTTTATACAAAACAATTTGCTAATAGATCTACAGTTCAGCAATGGAATTCACACATGGAGCAATCGCAGAACGGGTCGCCAACACATTACTTCAAAGCTGGATCGTTTCCTAATTTCTGATAATGCTGTGCACTTAGGGGGTGATATCTCTGCCTCAATCCTGCCTCAATCTGGATCGGACCACTGGCCCATTTCCTTACAATGCTGCGTTTGGGCGACTCTAGAAATCGCCCCTTTCGCTTTGAGGCAATCTGGCTCACCCATCCCACCTTCAAGGATCTCATCAGTTCTTGGTGGAGAAACTTAAAACAGCCTGAGGGGTCAAAAATGTACCAGTTCCAGTGTAAGCTCAAGTGTCTCAAAAAATCTCATCAAGCAATGGAACCGCAAAACTTTTGGCAACATTTTCCAGGCACAACAGGATCTCAATAGGGAAATGAGAGCCCTCCAGCAACAGATCATCATGAATGGATATACGGATGAGCTAATGGCGCGGGAGCTGCAGCTCAAAACCCAATTGGATGATCGATCAAAGCAAGAGGAAATACTCTGGCGGCAAAAATCCAGGGTTAGATGGCTGAAAGAAGGTGAAAGAAATACTAAATTCTTTCATAGAACCACAATACAGAGGCGTATGCACAACTCAATCACAGCCATTAGGACTCAGGAAGGGGAGACTGTGGAAGAACAGGCCGAGATTGAACAAGCGTTCCTGGCTCACTTTCAAACGGTGCACAAGGAACCTCCCGTGGACAGGAGCACTGCCATCAACAAAATTATTCAATACATTCCAAAAATTATCACGGATGATCACAATCAGCTGCTCCTTCGCCCAGTGTCCAGGCAAGAAGTTGATATGGCCATGAAGCAACTCAAAGATGGCAAAGCTCCCGGACCGGATGGGTTCTCCACCACTTTTTACCATCAGTTTTGGGACCTCATCGGTGAGGAAGTTTGGATGGTTGTTGAAGAATCTCGTGCAATGCATTGGCTTCTCCCTTCTTTAAATGCAACATTCATAGCTCTCATCCCAAAAGAAGAAGAGGCCAGTACACCGGACAAATATCGTCCCATTGCTTTATGCAATGTGATCTACAAAGTCATCTCCAAGGTAATTGCCAATAGATTAAAACCTCTCCTGCCTCTTCTTATCTCACCAGAGCAGTCTGGATATGTCGAAGGCAGGCAGATTTTAGATGGAATCATTCATACTCATGAAATCATCCATTCGCTCAAGTAGCTCAAACAGGCAGGTATGATTCTCAAAATCGATCTTTCCAAAGCATTTGATAAATTAAGCTGGACCTACATTCAAAAAATGTTGTTGGCTTTTGGCTTCTCTCCCACTTGGGTTCGTTGGATACATAGTCTCATCTCCTCCTCGTTTTTCTCCATTCTCATCAATGGGACTCCTTCCCACACCTTTACCCCCACCAGAGGCATCCGCCAAGGAGACCCACTCTCCCCTTTCCTGTTTGTCCTGATGGTGGAAGGTTTAGGTCGTCTTTTCTCCTCAGCTCTCAGCTCCCAGCTCATCCAAGGCATCTCTGTTCACAATGCACCTGCTGTCACTCACCAACAGTTTGTGGATGACAATATGGTTTTTGGCTATCCTTCTGTACAAGAAGCTTCCAAGTTAAAATCCCTGCTGCAAGACTTCTCCGATGCTTCTGGAGCCAGCATCAACAACTCTAAATCCCAGATCTTCTTCTTTCACACTTCTCCTCTAACGCAATCAGCCATTGCCCGTATCCTTGGCTTCTCTATAGCCTCCCTGCCTTCTACCTACCTGGGAGCGCCTCTCATTGCAACCCCGCTCAAGCATGCCTCATGGCGCAAGCTCTTAGACAAGCTGGAAGCCCGTCTCTCCTCCTGGACCTTCCACACCCTTAACATTGCTGGTAGACTGGTTCTCATTAAATCCGTTCTCCAAGCCATGCCCCTTTACCTCTTCTCCATTTTGGCGGCTCCCAAATGGGCACTCAACAAGATTAAAGCCCTTCAACGGAATTTTCTCTAGGGATCAAAAGGAACCAATCGAAAATGGGCCTTGGTTCAATGGTCCACTATTTGCAAACCCAAAGAGCAAGGGGGAATTGGCCTTCGAGATCCGCTCCTCAGCAATGCCATCATGAATGCAAAGATTTGGTGGAATTGGCTAACAGCCCTGGATAAGCCTTGGGCCATTCTATGGAAGGCCAAATACGCCCAAAATTGACCTCAGGAAGATCTTGTTAGACTCACGCCGGAAGAGAATGGATCAATAATCTGGAACTCTGCCAAGTATCACCACCTTCTCATTCAACAGCATAGTTTCTGGGAGATAAGGAACGGCACATCCGCAAGGTTCTGGACTGACTCATGGGAACAACTTCCAAAGTTCACCAATACCTTCAATCCGTCCATGGAACCTGAATGGGATACTCGATAGCTAGAGACCGTTAATCAGTATTGGGACGACACCGATAAGCAGGGTTATCGGCAATGGAAACAGGCGACCAGAATAGCCAGGAATGCCAATGAGCAAGAAAGTC
Organism: Pinus albicaulis; assembly: GCA_034641835.2. Lineage (NCBI taxonomy): Eukaryota > Viridiplantae > Streptophyta > Pinopsida > Pinales > Pinaceae > Pinus > Pinus albicaulis. Next base: position 6,461 of record JAXQQM020070443.1, on the reverse strand, counting down.
ACGCCATTACTGATGAACTCAATAATCGATGCATCCGGGTTTCGCACGATCAGGATATTTTAAGATGGGGTCACACACCTAAGGGCACTTTCTCCACTCGGGAAGCCTACAAGATCCTCAGTATGGATCCCGAGCCCAAAGATCCTCTTTGGGGAAAAATCTGGAATTTAGGTGTTTGGCCCAAAGTAGCCCTATTCCTCTGGCTCCTTGGCCACCAACGCATACTCACTTGGGACAACCTACGTAAGAGGCACTTCCATGGCCCCTCCATATGTCCCAACTGTGGAGTTAATGAAGAAACTCAGCAGCATCTCCTTCATGCTTGTCCCTTTGCCACTCAGTTGTGGGAGAAAGTTAGCTTCAGGTGCCAACGAAATTGCAAACCCGACCCTGACATCAGAGGAGCCATGCGTGATTGGCATCAACATCCTTTCAAGTGCGGAATTCTCAATCACCTCTGGCGAATCATCCCCGGCCTTCTCCTTTGGACCATTTGGAAAGAAAGAAACAAGCGCATTTTTAAGGACCAGAGGACCTCGATAGACATCATCTGGAGCAATTACTGTCTCAATCTTATGGAAACTCTAGACATGCAGTCCTGGAGCATCGAAGATTTCACCACTCTAGACAAGGAAAAGGCCATATGGGAGAATTGGGGACTCAAAACTCAACCCAAAGTTCAGAAGCATACTATCCTCAACACTGACAGATTACTCCACTCTTGGACTCCCCCCCCCAGAAACACCTATAAGCTCAACTTTTATGGTGCCTCAAAAGGCAATCCCGGCAAAGCAGGCTTCGGGGGTATTATAAGGAACCACACGGGTGCACCTCTTGCTGTGTACATGGGAAGCATTGGTTGGGATACTAACAATTCGGCGGAGCTGGAAGGTCTGTGGCAAGGCCTTCTTCTCTCTCAGCAGGTGGGGATGCACCCTATTGAGATTGAAGGCGACTCACAGATCCTCATCACCATGGCTGCTCAACTTCTCAACGGGGCCCGGGCGCGTCAGATTGCCAGAAGCTGGTGTCTGGAAGCTAGATTGGAAACTATGGAAGGATGGCTACAGGAAAATAGGGCACTCCTTTTCAAGCACACCAGAAGAGAAGGCAACAAGGTTGCGGATTTACTTGCCAATCTAGGGGTTGATTGTGGAAGTAATCTCAGAACAGGGATGCTAGACATTATCCAGAAAGAGGATCATAGAAGGTTTTTCCATAATCTAATTCAGAAGGAGGCGAACCCCCCGGATGCGGGTGTCAATGTTGATAATGAGCGTGAGCGGACAGGAACAGTCGGACGGGAGGCCACATGCCATCCCTCACGGCTGCATTGATTCCACTTGCCCGTAGTTAATACTCATCCGCATGTGTTTAATGGAGTTTGGTATGAAGGTGATTCTCATTATCGCTGAGGCAGTTCGAGGCAGCCTCGACTGCAGCACCAACTTTTCGCTTAAGTTTTGCAAGTCTGGTTATTCAATGCGGCGCCTGGAGAATTGCAGGACGGGAATGTTAAAAGCCATGGAGCCGCTAGTCCCCCAGCCGATGAATTCGCAATGCAACTCTGTTCTGGACAGAGCCAGAGAGTGCACCACCACTAGGAAATGCCGCCGTCTGACCTGTTGTTTGCAGCCCGATGAAGGCATTCATATTTCTGTAGCTGGCTCTTGTTTGTCAGCGACTGTGGTTCTGGGAATTCCTCCGGCGACGTGCTCTCAGGTGCTTCAGCGCTCCAGTCCAGTTAACGCTGCAAAAATGCCTAGGCTGAGGCATAGGATGAGGTGCAGGAGGGGGTCTTCTCGTACTGCCAGAAGGCATTCTCCTTCCCTTTCTTCTTCCCCGTCTGACACTTCTGCACATTCGGACAGCCTCCCTCGCCTCCTCCGTGGGCGCTTGCTCCGTTCTGGACGCAGGTTAGATTCACCTTCAGGGGAAGCGCTGCCTGCTCAGTCGCACATGGCCCTCTTCTCGTTCGATTGTGCTCTCAATAGACCACACGTAACTATGGCCATCTCCATGGTCTTCTTGGAGGAGCCTATTCCAGAGAATCCACCTTAAGAGCAAGCTCCAGTCGACGGCGCTCAAATGGACACGATGCAGCAGAACACGAGGGGTCAGCCTGAGGTTTCCAGGGCGTCTCGGCTGGATGAAACAGTTCGCGTTCAGGCCACTGTCACTGAAGCTCCCACTGCTGCCCACCACAATGATGAATTCTCCCACGCTCAAAGTGAACCAGAAGACTTCGGATGCAGGATTGAGGAGGTTCCTCCGGATGAGTAATCCGACCCTCCTCTCTGGTTTCTTTTGTTTTTTCTCGGCCCTTTCTGAGGGAGTGTGTAGCTGTTTCAATGTTTTTCTCAATTCTGGTCCAATTTTTGTAAAAGACCAGTTTCAGTCTTTACAGAGGTCTAGTCTTGTTATGGTCCAGTGTTATTTCAGCTCGATCCCCTGCGTGGGATTTTTTCTGTCTTGGGTTGTACAAGCTGGCGCCCCTTGCAGGGCTGCCAAAATCTAGTCGCTGTCAGCTTAATTTGCCTCTCTAATACTCATACCATTATTCAGATTTTCTTTGATAGAAACATAATATTTGGGTTCTTGTGCAATACTTGGCATAATCTAGAAATTAAATAGTTTCAGGCTTATTTCTCACACATGGAATTATGGTGGAATTTATTTCGTAATTTTACTTAGAGCCCATGCATAAGTATGAAAAAATCACACGATTATTTAAAATTTGAGGAGAAATGTGTTTTGGAATTATTTTTAATGGAAAGTTATCCATGTCTCCTAATGTTGAAATATATGAATACATGATTACATGAAAACTAAGTTAGTCATATTATGAAAATATAAAAGAAAAAAAAGCAATGATTCCTATTGTTCAATGTAACCTTCACTTCTCTATAATTATTTATGGTTGGTAAGGTGTGAAATCACCTGTGAAATCACATATGGTATCAGAATAAAGCTACACCACTAGGTCCTAATGGGCAGAAGATCGGAGAGGGGTGAACCGCATTTAAGGCAGATTCTTCAAAACTTTTTAACTTTTTCTTTCTCTACAACCCATACGCTACTTTACTGAATAAAACTTGCATATACACGCGGATATCCTTCATACAACTCACGTATGTCCAGAGATATAATTATTGCATTTAATTCTTAACTTGGATCATTGCATTATTCATTCATCAGGTGTATAGTAAGCAGTAAACAGATGCAGTAAGAACAGAATAAATCATCATACATAAGCAACACACATGAACACCAGGATTTAAGGTGGAAACCCAATTTGGGAGAAAACCACCGCTGTCGTCGTCTCAGTCTTCAATATTTATTATGTAAAGAAAACTTCTTACAACCATGTACTGGCGCAGACTCATACCAGCACGCAGGCACCCACCTGCAGAAGGCTACAACCTTCTCTCGTTTACCAGCCTCTCCTGGAAGGGAGCTACAACCCCCTGCTCTCTTTACCAGCCTCTCCTAGAAGGGAGCTACTACCCCCCGCTCTCGTTTACCAGCTATCACTGGAAAGGAGCTACTACCCCCTTACTGAAGGCTTCGACCCTTAGCACCACTGCAGACCACGTTTCATCAATTTTCAAACTGGATCAAACAACTTCAACTCAACCTTTCATTTTTCAACAAACATACTTTGCCCAATGCTTCAAACTGAACAGTGAAACCACTGTAACCAGAATATCAGAGATTACCCAAACTTCAGAATAGATATGCAGAAACACATTCAACCATGAGCAACCTTTAGTTCAAATTCCATATGCACTTTTATTTAAACATACCCGCGTATACACGCGCTTTTATTTAAACATACCCGCGTATACATCTGTGCATTTTTTCAGTAAACCCTAACTTCCCATACACGCTTTTATCAAATCAGATCCGCGTATACACGTGCCTTTTCACAACAAACTTGCGTATAGATCTGTAAATGAAAGCTTTGCAAAACAGACTAGATCTATAAGCTTACCTAGATTTCTTCATTACCTTCAGCAGACTTTGCGCCAGATCTTCACCAATTCTTCTTCTGCAGATCATCTTAGAGATTCATCATCATCATATCTAAGGATTTAGAAACATCCATGGGTGCATCATATATTCATATTTATCAATCAAGAACAAATTTCAATCATGCAGATATACTTCAAAGTGAAGTATTCATTCAATACCCAGACACATGCACACCCTTGCACAATGATCTTCTTCTCCTTATATAGGTTTAGCCTTTATCAATACCATGAGCCAAAACCACACCACTTCCGATGGTATTCCTGGACGGGATCAAATAGATAATCCAACGCTCAATACAATGGGTCAATACCATGGTAAATTCCCCTGGTTATATAAATTTAGAGCGCAATAGGGCATACGCGACTTGGAACGTACTTTTCCGCGTACATACGCTACTTCTCCTCATAAAACCCGCGTATGCATTGTGACATACCTTGTTCAACATTATTCTGGCACTTTCTGAATTCCACCTTCATCAAGAACAATCTTCATCAAATAGGTTGCCATCAAGGACAACACATGCCAACAATCTCCCCCTTTGGACTTGATGGCAACTCATGATGGTGTTTGATCATCACAACAGATAGATACATTGATTATAATCATTATGCAAACATTATGAAACTCTCCCCCTATTCAAACACCATGTTGCTCTCCCCCTTTGACATCAAGGGCAAAGGGCGGATTAACAACCAAAACAAGGTTTTTCTTCTCATGTGCATTGAAGTTACCATGCTCCCCCTGAGTTCATGCTGAGTCTTCAAACATATTTTGCAATGAAGTACATGACTCTATGACCTTTCCTATCACCAATAACTCATACTTACATCAATGATCCAACCAAGTGGATTTACATATGTGACTCAAGTACCCAACCAAGTGGGTTTACAAAATTGACTCAAGTCCATACATGACTGGATATTACAAATTTACATCATAGGTCTCAACATGACCTTTTCATCAAATTACAAATATGACCTTTTGCACCAAAAACCAAAGGACCTCAAGAAAGAGATCATATTTCAGAATCATCATAATGCCAACAATGCATTACATTCAGCAAGGCTAATGCTCCCCCTGAAACTGTGCATCTAATGCATCCTTTCCATATGACCAAAACTCCTCCTTAGCTTGTGCAACCTGAACACGTTCAACAGCCAATCATCAAGGCATCTTCACCCAATATCAGAGAATAAAACAGAAATATAAGAGCTGAAACATCATCAGAGATTCCAAACAGCATCAGAGATACCAAACAGCACTGCAGCTGTGCTGAAGAATGCTGACCCCAAGTAAAAATTTGTCAGCAATTAACCATACGCGGCTTTCTTTGTATGAACTCGCGTATATACACGACTATCTTTCAGGAAACCCGCGTATCCAATTTAATCTTCTGAATTTAAGCAGTTCTGATTTTCTGCATGGCAGAGACTACTCCCAGCTTCTGTCTGAGATATTCGAACGCTTCCCTGGGCAGAGGTTTGGTAAATATATCAGCCACTTGTTCTTTGGAGGGAACATACTCTAGCTTCACCTTTTGTTCAAGCACTTGTTCACGTAAGAAGTGATAATTGATGGGAATGTGCTTGGTCTTTGAATGCATAACAGGATTCTTTGAAATACTGATGGCACTTGTATTATCACACATAATGGAGATAGGAGGTGAGCACTTGATTTGAAAGTCTTGTAAGGTTTGCATCATCCAAAGAAGTTGTGTGCAACATGATGCGGCAGCCACATATTCTGCTTCTGTTGTAGATAAGGCAATAGAGTTTTGCTTCTTGCTGAACCAAGATACTAACCGGGGCCCCATATAGAATGCACCACCACTAGTTCTTTTCCGATCATCAACATTTCCAGCCCAATCTGCATCAGTGTAAGCATGAAGAGTGAGGTCAGCATTCTTTGGATACCATAGTCCAAAGTCTTGAGTTCCTTGTAGATATTTGAATATTATTTTGACAGCCTGAAGGTGAGACTCTTTTGGATTATCTTGGAATCGTCCAACAATCCCAACTGCATGCATAATGTCTAGTCTAGTCCCAGTGAGATAAAGTAGACTTCCTATCATAGATCTGTATTCTGGTTGATTCACCGTGGGAGAATCATCATGAGAACTGAGATTACATCCGGTTATCATTGGTGTACTTATAGGTTTGCATTCTTCCATGCCATACTTCTTCAGAATTTTCTTAAGGTATTTTTCTTGTGATAAGAATATACCATCAGTAGTTTGATGCACTTGCAAACCAAGAAAGAATGTTAGTTCCCCAAGTAAAGACATTTCAAATTCTTGCTGCATGACAGAAGAAAATTTTTGACTCATAGATTCTTCATTACTTCCAAAAATGATATCATCAACATATACAACCACAATCAAAATTTTATCATTTTCAATTTTTGTGTATAAGTTGCTATCAGCAGAC
>JAXQQM020061207.1:0-22966 GCA_034641835.2 Pinus albicaulis | reverse complement strand
TATTCATACTGACCATTTTGCAATTAGATATTTAATGAGCAAACCTGTTACTAATGGGAGAGTGACAATATGGCTCTTACTTTTGCGAGAATTCAATATTACTGTGTTGGATAGACCAGGAAAACAAAATACAGTAGCTGATTTCTTGTCTAGGATTCAGAATACTAAAGAAGATTCTCCTGTAGAGGATAAGTTTTCTGATGAATACTTGTTTGCAGTAACTATTAAAACTCCTTGGTATGCAGATATTGCTAACTATTTGGTTACAGGGAAACTACCTTCACATTTATTTCCAAGTGAAAAATGAAAAATTATTCAGGAGAGTTCAAAATATTCATGGATTTCTAACAAATTGTTTAAAACAGGGCCAGATCTTGTGATCAGAAGATGTGTCAGGGAAGATGAAATGCCTGATATCCTTAAGGCATGTCATGATGAACCATGCGGCGGACACTTTGCAGACAAAAGGACAACCTATAAAATCCTCTCTTTAGGATATTATTGGCCTTCCCTCTTCAAAGATGCAAAACAATATGTCAAAATGTGTGACAGCTGCCAAAGAGTAGGGAAACCTACCCTTTCAAATGAAATTCCATTGCAACCACAGGTACTCATTGAACCCTTTGAAAAATGGGCTTTAGATTTCATTGGACCTATTAATCCACCATCTAAACAAAAGAAGTATATATTGGTTTGTATTGATTATGTTACTAAATGGGTAGAAGCCAAAGCATTAGTATCTGCTACTGAAAATTCAGTTGTTCATTTTCTTTATGAGGATATTTTTACTCGCTTTGGTGTTCCAAGAGAAATTGTGACAGATCAAGGAAGCCAATTCACATCCAACCTGGTGGAGAAGCTGACGGAAGAATACAAAATCAAGCATATAAGATCTACTCCTTACCATCCGCAAGCAAATGGTCAAGTGGAGTCTACAAACAAATTTCTCGAAAGTATCATCACCAAAACTGTTCATCTACATAGAAGAGATTCGGCAGAAAGGCTTCCTGAAGCCTTGTGGGCCTACAGAACTACATGGAGAAATACAACAGGACATTCTCCCTATGAACTTGTTTATGGGAAGGAAGTCTTGCTCCCCATTTGACATTCTCCCTATGAACTTGTTTATGGGAAGGAAGTCTTGCTCCCCATTGAGTTCCAAGTCAAGACCTTCAAGATAGCAGTTCAGTTGGGGATGGACTTATCAGAAGCCCAAAAGCATAGAATGGAGCAGTTGAACGAGCTAGATGAGATCAGACAAGAAGCAATTTTAAGAACCGATCTAGTTCAATATCAAAGAGCTAAATGGCATGACAAGTACATCAAAGAGAAGAAGTTTCAAGAAGGAGATTGGGCATTGTTATTTGATTCCAAGTTTAAAGATTTTCAAGGAAAATTTCAGACTCATTGGCTTGGGCCATATGATATTGACAAGATCTTTAGCAATGGAGCGGTAAGAATCAAGACCATTGATGAGTTTCAAACTCCTCTTATTGTGAATGGCCATAGATTGAAAGTTTATCATAAGCCACTCTCAAAAGAGGATTTTTTCAAAATGTTTCAAGAAAGTTCTGCAATCAGGCTGGTACAGAAGAATTCTTCTTCTCCACCAGCCTAGCTTTTGTTCTTTTCAGTTAAAAAAAAAATAAAAAAAAATAAAAAAATGGTATAAGCTTGAAAACCAATCACTGATTGGCAGTCTTATACAGAAAATATAGGGTGAAAATCAGGAACACCTGACACTCTATATTTTCCAAAAAAAAAAAATCTCTCTTTCATTTCACAAGTTTTGTGACCATTCACTCCATTCCATTCCACTTTATTCCATTTCATTTCACTTCATTTCACTCCATTCCACCCATTTCATTCCATTTCATCAATAAAAATCTTTTTCATGACCATTTCCATCTGGTCATTTGTCATCTGTTCATCTCCATTCATCCAAGTAATAGCTGTGTCAGTTTCCGCAGCTGACATCTGTTTCCGCAGCTGACTCCAGTTTCCGCAGCCAGAAGCAGATTCCGCAGCTACAACTCTTTTTTCAAAAGAATGTACAGCCAGATGTTATTTCCATAATCATGAAATAAAATGCAGGTGAGAGGATAAAAAAATGAAGACATGGAGCATTCAAGACACCAATGAAGAGCAATTAGTTGAAGACCAAGGGAAAAGGCAAAGATTCCAAAGGTATGAATAAAATTTATTTCAAATAGCATTGAAAAACACATTTTTATATAGTTCTGAACCATAAGCTCTATCCATTATGTGCAATGATTATATTGACAATTTCGTAACCTTTCACGATCTCCATATCATCCTCTCGCATTCATTCTCAAATGGTTCCATCATTAAAACCCCTGATCTTCACTCATGTTCCAATATTCCACCGGTGACAATGAGACGTATTTGATTTGACCACGGACTCTTACAGCCGCATAAATCCATAACCGTTGTTGAAACGTGCTCATATTTATTGTGCAGCCACCAAAATTCAAAACGCTGCCAGATGTGTTCTACTCTGTTAATCTCTCTGTCGTGCTCTCTGTTGTGCTTACGAAAACCCCTCTCTGTTCTGTTCACTCCATTCTGCTCTCTATTACGTTATAATCTGTATACCCACTCTCTGACATTTACCCATAGTCATTGTGCTCATCTCTGTGCATTCAACCGTTCTATTTCCATTAAACCCTCACGCAGGCAAATTTGTGAAGAGCAGAAAGAAAAAAATGGGTAAATTGCTAAGAGCAGAACCGGAAGGACCTAAGTTTATAGAGGGATATCCGCAAGTAAAGGAGATATTGAAGAAAGCAAATTGGCTGCGGTTTATCCAGAAATTCAGAGGTTATCATAAAGAAGTGACGAAGGCATTCGCAAAGTCGTTTAATGGCTTGGAAGCAGAGATTGGAGACCTTAAGTTTGCGGTCAATGAAGCATCTATAGCAACAGCCACGGAACTTCTTCAGGAGGGTGAGCGTTGGTTTAAGAATAAAAGCATCAGTGATGAAGCATGGAGAACAATATTACGAAACCAAGGTATGGACATAACTGTTTTTAAAAGAGGAATTCCTGTTCATGCATTGAAAGAGGAATGGGCTACTTTGCTGCTAGTTGTTCAGAAATTCATTACATGTGAAGGCCGTTTTGGGTCCATGTATATGTACCATACCAGGTTACTGATGAATTTTCTAGATAATCAAACTCTCAATCTCCCATATTTTCTATTCAATAGTTTAAAGAAAATGTCCGTGACTGTTCAGAAACATTTGGGAGATGTAGAACCCCATCTATATCACCACGGCCTTGTAAAAATTTTGATTGAAAAGGAGTTAAAGGAAAAGAAAGACACATGGGAACAATTTATGGTTAGAAATTTCTTTGAGGAACCTCAGGAAATTCCTGAAGGTAGTACAACAAGAAGGAGTAGAAGAAAAAGAATAAATGATGAAACTCAAATTACTCCTACTCAAGAAATTCCTGAAGGTAGCACAACAAGAAGAAGTAGGAGAAAAAGAACAATTGATGAAATTCAAAATACTCCTACTACTACAATTAAAAGAACTGATAGGGAAGAGAGACTGTCAAAGAGGAAGAAGAAAGAAATCAAGGGTAAGAAGCCAATAACACCAAAAGAGAGAAAAACTATTGAGGCTATACATAAAACCCCTTCTTCCGAAGAAGAAGATCACCAAGTGTTATCTGAAAGATTAATTTATCTTCAAAAACAGTCCTCTATGGCCAAGAAGACAGAGAAAAGAAAACAAAAACAAAAGGATAGTGCACCACAGCGTGTGAGAAGAAGCAGCAGACTTAAGGGGAAATTGAGGAAAACACAAATGAAGGGTCCTCATTTCACTGATTTGGGAGAGGAGACATCTGAACAGTCCCCATATGACCATAGTCCATCTCAGTCGGTTAGTGAACCTGGTTCATTTCATTCTCAGTCAGACATTGAACATACTCCATCCCATTCTCAGCAAGATGTTGATGTGAGCCCTTCTCAGCCAGATTTTGAAGATAACTCTCCTTCACGACATTTTGGGGACAACCCAATAAAAATGACACCTGATATAGACCCCAAGCAGCAGGAAGTATATGACTATATAGAATCTTTGGAAAAGGCAGCTACAGGTCCCAGTACTTCGTCCATTCAGCCTCATACAGTACAGGATGATTTAGTCCAATCACTAAAATAGGAAGTCTTTGAGCTAGAGCTTTTAAATAGACACATCAAAAATGAAAATGAGACATTGAAGGAACAAGGTAAATTGGACAAAATCATTCATGATAATACCATGCTACATCTGGGAATATGGCAGAAGAAGAACAAGAAATTGAAAAGGAAATGCCAGAAGTTGAGCAGAGCACTGGTTAATATCAAATTTAGGTGCTTAATGAAGAAACCCAGAATGTTGGTAGCTCCAAGGAAGAGGAGGAGAGGATTAGACGTGCTGGCTGAAGTGTCAAGGCATATGAACTGAGGAAGGATTATCAAAATTTTGGTTGCATGAGGACATGCAACACCTTCACAGTGGGGGTATGTTGAGTCTCAAATCTGCATCTTTTCCATACATCTTTCTATACCTTTTTCATCCACCCGAACCTTCCAAGTTGTCAATATCATTGTATATTAATTGCAAAAGAGCATCTAACATGGTTTTTAATTATATTTTTGTGTCTGCTGTTTGATTTAGATTTTTCTCATTTAGCTGTGGAATCTTGCCACTTTCCGCAGCTGCTGCAACTTTCCGCAACCATTTTGTGAAACTCTATGTTACAGGTGTCTACAGGAAAAACGAGCCACATGGGCAAGTCAGAAATGATGTGGACATGGTTCGTGTCCTATTGGTTCGAGCAAACTCATCTAAAGAAGCCGCGGTCAAAGGCGTCCACATGGAAGTCAACCATGGAGTCTCACGGTGACAGGACTCTGTTTCGTGTCACGTAAAGGTTCATATGGCCGTTTCTGAGCTTGCGGAGGACGAGTCGACATCTGTACATGGCTCCATATTCGAATTCAAGCATCCACTCCTCATAGATTTACTTTGCAACATGGCCATGATCCTAGATTCGTGGACGTAATGGTCTACGTGTTCTCCACCAGCATAAACTTTAGGAGACAGTTATATTTCTTTTGTTATATATAATGTGTTTGCATACACATATAGAGTTACTCTCGATTAGTCTCTGTTATCTTTTATTAGTCTGCTCTGTAATGTAATTACGCTGCCTTAGTGCTGTAATACCACCTTACTGTTATGATTGCATTTTAATATAAGAAGACTCTGTTTTCAGACTTAATTCGTACTTGAAGATTGTTGCCAAGGATGGTGGAGGGCCCCTGCTCAGCTGAGGTTATGTGCATTATTGTATAGTTCTTATTTCATTTCTTTAAAGCTCATTGTACCATAATCCATTCACATGTTTATACATTGCATTTTTCATATACTTCATTTCTGTTTATAAACTTTCATGCTTTCCATTTCACTTCTGTCTTTCATGTTTTATGTTGTTAATCACTGATCAGTGTTCTTATTTCAGGTTATAGATAGGCAGCCCGGGCATTTTCATAGATTTTTGACTAATGACATGGGATTAACATTGTTCTGCTGCTAATTTGTTTTTCTTAGTTTATGTTTAATTTCAGTACTGCTTTGTTTAATTCAGTTTTGCTCATTTGCTTCGGTAGTTAAATTTAGATATATTAAACTGCTCATAACATCTTCAGTTGCCTCCGAAAGCCACAGCTGGACTGATGGTGAGGGATTGTATTATGAAATGTGTAGTTTGATATTAGTTTCCTTTCTGCAAATTTAGATATATTAAACTACTCATAACATCTTTAGTTGCCTCGGAAAGCCACAACTGGACTGATGGTGAGGGATTGTATTATGAAATGTGTAGTTTGATATTATTTTCCTTTCTGCAAATTTAGATATATTAAACTGCTCATAACATCTTCAGTTGCCTCCGAAAGCCACAGCTGGACTGATGGTGAGGGATTGTATTATGAAATGTGTTGTTTGGTATTAGTTTCCTTTCTGCAAGTTAGAAATATTAAATTGTGCATGACATCTTCAGTTACCTCTGAAAGCCACAGTTGGACTGATGGTGAGGGATTGAATTATGAATGTATGATTTGATATTAGTTTACTTTCTGCAAATTAGATATCAGTTACTCAAGTTGTTTATGGTTACTTCCGAAAATCATAGCTGGACTAATGATGAGGGATCAGAAGACAAGTTGATGTAATTTGATTTAGATTTACTTTATTGCAATTTTGGATTTCTTTCAGCATAGTTTCTTTTGTGTTTAGACAGCAGCAAGAATAGTTTGGTTTCATGCTCACTAGTTCACTGTTTTGATTTATTAGACTAGCAGCACCTTTTCATTTCAGCAGCACATTTTCATTTCCTTTCAAGTTTTGTCATTATATGTTTCAAATTCCTTTTTAAGTTTCAAGTTGGTAAATCATTATAGAGGATATCATTTCCTTAAACAAACATAACCATACTTGTTTTTATTTTAGAATTTCCATCTCACCTTAGAAAACCAAAAACGACAAAAAGTTAAGAAATAGGTTATCTTGCACATATAGTGCGCCGCACTTCATCAGCTTACGAATCCCGGATTGAAAAATTAAATGCAGCAATTTAGGACACACTAAATTGACCAAACAACTCCCCGTCACTTCCCTAATATTCCTAACTCTGTTACACACTTCCCCAAATTCTACCTCACTCATCCCATCTCCCTAACCCTATAATCCTACTCCCTTTCCCTTCCCCTTCTTCCCTAGGGTTTCTAGACAAACTGAACATAATGGAGGAAGGGAGAAAGACCTACAACAAAAGAGGTAGAATCTTAAGACTTGAGTCATGACTTGAGTCATCAGACACTTGGGAATTGATGTCAAATGCTTCCAGCATGTGGGTTGTTTTGAGTCTTGTGAAATGGTCCAAAGAGTGCAGAGCCATCTAGATTTGACCAATATCTTCATCACAAACCTACAAAAATACCTACTCAATATTGTAAGGGTAACCTTTACCATCTCAACTAAAATCATAGCAGCAGCCACAAGGATACCTAATCAAGGTGAGAAACGGTTCAAGAACCAAGACCTAAAGATTCAAAACTACAAACCCTACTTTAAATCACAGTAAAGGAAACCCTAATCAAGAAGAAAGAGAAGGATAAGTTGGATTTGATTATTGGTGCACCCATGATATCATATCATACCATCCCAGGTCTCCATGAAGCAATTCTGGAGCAATTTTGAGTAAATTTTGAAAAAAATTGGGAAATTTGAAAAAATCTTTGGGGACACAATTTCCAGAAATGTCTTGTTTAGTAATATTTTTGCAGAACTTATTGTGGCCAAAAAAAGATTAATTTTTGGAAACTAGAGGAGGTTTTTTTCCTATGATATCAAAGTACAAACAACTATTTCACTTTTTACACGTATATTACATAATGAGATATCCATTTACATATTCACAGCCTATTTTCCTGCCTATGCAAAGTCCCATTTTAGATACCTTTTTGCAGTGAAGGTTGTGGACAATCAGAGAAGAATATTAAGAAACGAGAGGAGGTTATTGTTCCTAACATGCCAAAGAAAAAAAAAACACTTTCATTTTTGCAAAAAATTTCATGGTTAGTGAGATATAGCTCCATCTTTGAGGCCAATTTTTCCAGAAAACCGAGAAATTTGGTAATTTTTGTACAGTCTAACTGCAAAAGAGCAGTGTGGACCACACTTCTGTTTTTGTGGAGGCCTCCAAATGAGAAACGTTCTGCAGATTTGGATTCATCATGATGTATACATCAACTTTTTACTACACGAACATAAAAAAACAAAGCTTTTGACAGGTGGAAATGGTAAAATACCTGTCAAAAAACACCTTTCTACCTCCTTTTTTAGCCTCTTGATGTGCTTTCTGACCAATCATGGGAGATTTCTTATTTGAGGATCTTCACTCAAAATTTTTTAGAGCTTGAGCACATTTCTAAATACTATACTGGAAGAGATTTCCAATGAGCCATCTTGGGCCCAATTTGGACTTTAGTAAGTCACTCAAAATTCAGTTTAAAGGCCCATGCTGCACTTTTCACTAGGCACACTCCACTTTTTACAGTTGACTGGATTTTTTCAGAATTTTCCAGTTTTCTCAGTTGATTGATGGATTACAAGGATATTTACTGATGTAATTATAAAACATAAATGTAATTGTGTCATAAATAGGTACTAGAGGTAGATACATCAGGTAAATATGTAATTTTGGGTCGAAGTGAATCATTTTCATGAATGATAGGGATGAGTTTGTTGACATCCCTAGTCATTAGAATTCCAATTGAGAACTTTTGGGATCAGCTCCAGAAGTCATGGATTCGACCCCTAAGAGTGGGAGAAGTAGTTTTTGTTCTATATCTTTCATTTCCTTTGTCATTTCAAGGGTTGGATGTTATAGAATTGATCATTGAACACTAGTGTAATCATACTTTTGGCAGGAACTAATAGACTGAGTTACAACTATTTTGGTGGTATTCCTGTGGTAATGTGTTTTAATAATGTTTCCTCTTATGTTTGAAAATGTTTGAATGTATTGTGATTTTCATATTCATGCCATCTCTGAATGTAATTGATTCCTAAGTCAGGTAGACATAATTCATTAGCTGATGCTCTGTTTTGGAGGAATAGTTACAGTTTTGTTTCATCTTATTATAATTGAAAAGAATTCACGTTTCCAATGCTCTTTTATGAAACACTAGCAGTCTAATCCACTCCATCAAGATACCTAAATGTGTTAAAGTTCTTACCTACCTTGCCCCATCAAGTCTCTGCAATTTTGATCCTTTTTTCCCCTGACCTAGTTCATCCCTGACCTATTCACCATCCAACACCTCAAAATCAATCAATCAAACCATAGTGCTAATATACCTAACCTAAAATCCTCTTTATCTAGTCATCTTTGCTGTGATTTATTGGAGAGAGCCCTCTCTTGCCTAATAGGGCTAGCTACTTGGTGAAATATTGGTATGTGGTTACCTTTGCTGGTCTCTTCATTAGCCTTAGAGATCCGGTTGAGTGCTAACACAAGGAGTACCCATGTTCCATATTTTCGATAGACCCTAGTACACGAAAAATGCGAAATACATGAAAAACATGATTGCAATAAAAAAATTTCTTGTATTTCTTATTTTTCATGTAGTAGGGTCCATTGAAAGTATGCAACGTGGTTACTCATTGGATGAGGAATTAAATTTTGGAATCCAACAAGTACTCTGGCTTGAAATTTGAGTAAAACTCGATGGAGATAAGTTGCAAATACAAGTTGAAAAAGTAGTTTTATTATTTTATTATTTTTTAATATTTTACTTTTTAACCCCAAAAATGGTGAATCATACCCCATGGTTGACATCATCATCTTTAATCCTATTGGTTCTTATAAATTTTATTTTGGTTGTACGTTGTTCTTAGGAGGCCCATTTTAGACCTCAAAATTTCTCTAATGGCCCTTTAAACCTATAGGCTAGCTAACAACATAATATAATGCATAACCATAAATGGAAACTGAGTTTAATGATATGTTTTAAATTTAGTTACTACCATGTATGGGATGAAATAGATGATTGACATATGATTACTATGTTATTCATCGATGAACAATGTCAATCAACTATTCCATCCCATACATGCTAGTAACTGCATTTAAAGCATAAAATTAAAATTGGTGTCCATGTATCAAAATCCTTCAATTAAAACTTACATGATTGAATTAAGTCACATAAAATCTATTCTTAACAACATTAAAATAATTATGCATAGTATTTACATGTGTATATGTCCACATGTCCATAAACTAAAGTGTCAATGTTTAATAGTGTTTCAAAGTCAGTAGATAATGAAAATCAATTAGGCCATAATGTAAATTTATCTATTTAGGTAAAAATGAGGTATTACATACAACCATCCTTCATAAAACTTCTTCCTAAATCTATGGTAAAAAAAGTGGGGGGTGATCTTGATATATGGGCCCCATGTCCTCCTCTTGTAGACCTTAGGCTATATTTGTCTCACTAGACCTTAACATAGTCACAAAGTAGTGTCCAAGTTCTCAACCCTTATAGTCTAATATGTGTAATGGTTCAACCATAATGGTTTCGATATATGACCCTTGCAATTCCTTTCAATTCAAATTATGAGATTTGTCATCAACATGATATCGTAATAGAAATGCATGAAAAACATCACAAGTATTATGCAATTGGATGACTAAAGAATATGATATGAAATTTGTCCAATTATTTCTCAAAATTTAAATGACCCTATAAATTAGGTGATAACTTTGTCCCATTTACAAATTGAATGGTACACTTATTAAGCGTATAATACAAATAAAAAATTGATCTCACAACTTCAGTTAGTTATATGCTCATAGACATAATATTCTTTCTATCAGATGCCTCCTTTAACCATTGCCTAATCAAAATAACCTTATCCACCATTTGTTGGTTAATTTAGGTGTTATTGTCACTTGGTCCTCTAACATTTCCCAAAACAAAGGTGTCTTGCACGACCTTCCATATAAAGAGTGATAAGGGGGCATCCTAATTGAGTTGTAGTGACTATTATTATTAGAAAAATACAGTAAGAATAGGTACTCCAAATGGGTTTGGTTATCCATAACATACATATTGTGCATGCCTTCCACAATCTAATTCAATATTTCCATATACCCATCCATTTTATGATCATATATTCTACTCAATTTGAACTGAGTCCCTATTAATAACTAAACAATTATCAAAAAATTAGATGTAAACAGAGAGTCTTGTTGGGTCTCGTAATTGTCACATTTTCATCATGTTTATCATCACCATTCCTCACATTCCATCACCTCATTTAACCATTCATCATACCATTTCCATGGGTTCACCTCATTATTTTCCAATTTATTTATTTTTAATATTATAAGAGAATGTGCGATTAATTATTGGAAAATTGGCATATTTCACTAATATCTTAAATGTGGATGAGCTTTGTAAATGTGTACGATTATTTGGAAGAAATATTCAAAATCCTCTTGAACATTTCCTCCACTATTTCAATAATTCAAAGGATAATTGTTCAAGCTTATTCTAAGGAGAAGATCATGGAGATATGGATAACATATCTTATCCAAGATTTGTGAGAGATGAGTTAGGATTTGAAGGGATCATATCATGTAATTATAGGGATATTGGTTGAGAGAAAAGTGGATTTGTAATTATGAGTTGCTTATCTTGTTTTCAAAGCATTCATGTATAAATAGGAGTTCTCTTTCTCCAAGAGGAATAGAATGGAACTTGTATGACTTATTATTATTATTTCTAAAACTTGGAGACATAATTGAAGATCTGTTCTATCATATTTTGATGCTGTTACATGCTGGTTGATTGCTTGAAGTCTTAAGTAGCTGAGTTTACCTTCAATGTGTGAGGCAAGGGTGGAGGGCCCCCACACCGATATAAGTACACTTCTTAATTCATTTTTTAGTTGAAATTTTTAAATTAGTTGCTTATGTTTGATTTGTTTATCTTTACATGCCTTTACATGCTTTGATTGCTGAGGGATCTTAATCTTGTTTCTTTCCTGCATCTGAAGAGACAAACCAGTATTTAAGTTAAATACTTCTTCTATCTGATTAAGAGTTCAAAACTAAGATTCATCTTTTCCTGCTTTTCTGAATTCCTGTTTTCACAATAACATTAATGATAGAATGAAATCAATGATGAAGGACAATGAGGACCTCTTAGAAAAGGGCCTCTTCAATTATTATTTAATGTATCTTGAACTATTGTTTAGAGATTAGATTTATCTTTTCCTGCTTTTTCCCGAATGCCTGTTTTCACAATAGCATTAATGATAGAATGAAATCAATGATGAAGGACAAACAAGACCTCTTAGAAAAGAGCCTCTTCAATTATTATTTCATGTATCTTGATCTATTGTTTAGAAATTAATAAAGTTAGATTTATATTTCTAATATGAATTTCCCTAATCATCTATAAACATCTTCTGAATTGATCATAATTGAAACCCATATACTTTGGGGATGCTTCTAAGCTCACCAACCTGGATTGATAATAAATACTTGTGTTAGTTTACAATAGTAAATTGACCCAACATTTTGGCGCCGTTGCCGGGGAAGCATAATTCAAAATAGTCAATTAGGAAGATTGTTTATAAAACACATAAAAATAAATGGCAAAAACCTAGTATTTCTTTTAGTTAAGTTTTCTTATGCCTAGGATAGAGATTAGAGGATAGAGTCATTAAACAAAACCCCATCAAAATATCAAAATATCAAAAAAAAAACAATAAAAACCATTTTTCCGACAAGATCTAAAATGAAATGATGTTAAAGAAGCCATTTGGAGGGTATGTCATGACAAGGATCTTCTTAAATCCTTGTCCACAATCTAGAGTGATCCCTAGGGGTGAATCTTCAATTCAAAAGTTTAAAGAGGAACAAAGAATTGATGAAGAGGATCCACAAGAGGAAGACTTAGGCTACTCTTCTAGCAAGGAGATCAATGAGTCATGGATCATATGAAATAATGATCAAACACTAGAACCTAAATTTGAAGAGCTTTTAGCATCACAAGATCCCCCTTGCATTCCACATTTTGAACAAGTGACACTCGAAAAATTCTGTAACATGAAAACTAATGAACGCCAAGTAAAAAAAGATCATCTTAAAACTTGGTCACAATACCACTCCGTTTTTCAATGTTCTTTCTCATCAAATCCTTGTGAGAAGATAAATTTTCATGTCCAAGAATTTATTTCAAACTTGGATGTGAGTTTAATTCTCATCTTGTTACGCAAATGGATGCATTGGAAATTTTCCTATACTTGAAGGAATGACTTATTTTTATACAATAGAGTAGGATAGAATAGAATAAAATAAATAAATGGATGGAATGAGTTCACAATAATAATTTTTCTCATAAATAAATTCTTCACATCATTGTTCAATACTCATTTGAAAGGATTTCATGACAAAAATCACTAAGAACAATATTATTATGGGGAGCCATATAGGATCAGTTTTAAAAGGAATGTTTTTAAACAAGGTATCTCTTGAAATCTATTTTTTAAATCCAATTTGAAAATTTCAATTTGGATCACAAAAAAAAATGATCAAAATAAACACTAGATTTCAAGAAAATTTTGAAGGACAGAGTTAGTACAACATTGATTTTAGGGTCCTAATCGAAACTTTTTTACCTGATATTCATAGGGAATATAGCCCTTGGAATATGGTTTCCAAATAAATTTGAATCAACTCAATCCGACATCATATGAAAAAAGATATGCTCAAAATACTAACTTCTTGTCGAAAAATCTGCAAGGTGACAAATCTAGATCTTGACTGTTCATTGGAATATTTCACATATTAAATCATCTTCTTTTCAAAACCTGATTATAATGGAGATATATATTGAAGTATAGTTCAAGACAAAATTTTAATCATCCCGTTTGGAGGTCAGGAAAAAAAGTTATTCCACAATTAGTGATTGCATGTCTTAAAATCAGCATAGTCAAACTCTGCCTCCTAGGTCTGTTCATCACTAATTTTGTGATATCAAACCTACTAATTTTAAAAACATGTTTCCAATGGAAATAAAAAAATGAATCTACTTTAATCTCCAAGTGGAATCACATTGATCCTATCTTTAACGAAATCGTTACACTCCAAATAGTGACTGTTGGTCTAGTCAAAACTTCATAAGCAACTCTATCAAACATGGTACTTCTCATCATTTTTGGCATATCATTTTAAACCATTTTGAAAACCTATTTATACCAGAGGTAGCCATATAAATTAAATTTAACTTGGAATTGGAATCACTGTAATTGAACATAAAACATAGATTTTGTGAACAAAATACTGTTAGGAGGTCTAGGATGGCCACCATTCCTCAAAGGGGTAAACAAATACATTTTCTTTGTATATCATATTCGGACTTGGTTTCAAGAATTGATTGTAATTAATATACATATTTATTGGAAGAAGAGAGACCGTATGTCTCATTTCCTCCATCATCTAAGATTTTATTACAGGCAAATGCTACGTTTTTGCAGGTCATAAGAAGATTTGAGAGGTCAACTCCATGGATGAAGGATTTTCAAAGCCAATATTTAAAAATATGAAAGCGAATATTCAAGTCAAATCAAAGTGGAATTCACAAGATGTTGAGTTCATATAATGAAACTCAAAACT
Source organism: Pinus albicaulis (assembly GCA_034641835.2). Lineage (NCBI taxonomy): Eukaryota > Viridiplantae > Streptophyta > Pinopsida > Pinales > Pinaceae > Pinus > Pinus albicaulis. The sequence goes on along the minus strand of JAXQQM020061207.1, from coordinate 8,695 downwards.
CACTTTCAGTTGCTTACTAACAACACCACAACCCTAAAAGAAGATCGAGATCGAGGCAAAGGACATGAAGCTAATCATAAGAAGAAGTCAAGTTTTATCATGACAAGCCACATCCATTTTCTGAACATCAAGCTACACTGTGAAAGGGAAAGTACAGTAAGTAAAAAAATGTTCTTAGAACCTTTGATTTTGAAAAAATTTCTAGAATCGTTAAACTGATTTAAACTTGAATATGCATCCTATCATTCTACTAAAACCCTACATTTTCCCTCATTATCCTACATTCCATCATAATTCTACATTTATCATAAACCTATCCATTACACCATCATACATCATCATAATCTTATGAATTTCCTTACCATTAACATACCTTTCATTTAACCTACATTAATCCATATATCCTTACATTACCCGATAAGCATTTTGATCAAAGATTGGGGATTTAATATTTTACCCATTAAGAATTTTTTATTTGCAACAAGAGTTAGTGTCATGATAAGAAAATTTTAATTTTAAACATGAACATTCTAGGGTCATTTTAAAATTAAATAAAACAAAGTTGCAAAACCAAAGCTGCAAAGTGCAATGAGAAAATATACACATATATCATTTGATGGAATGGTGCACTAGTATGCAAGGGTTTAAAATGATTCATATGCCAGATAATGAAATTGTGACACAAACCTAAGTGAAAATGCAATGAGTAATTCAAAGGACATAACCAAAGTTGAAAATGATGCAATGGAATTATGGGTATGGGCTTATGATGCAACAAAATTATGAGCATCAAAGTATAGGAAATAAGGTATATGCCTAAAGATCAAATAATGAATTGCCACTTGTAAAAAATATTCTAAAAAAAAATTCAATTTTTGAAATCATGAACACGATTTATAAAACAATATTTTCATATGTCATGAAGCATATGCCTGGAAAGGGTTTCGAAGAGGGAACTCGAGCATGAGCTTGTGACCATTGCAAAACGAGTGTTTCTTCCACACAATAATTTTTTTTTGAGGCAGAAAACTTGTTTTTGATCAAAACACAGAGTCTTTCTTTTCATCAAAGCAGAGAATTCGTTTTTCACTCAAACAAATATCAATCTCCTGTACATGTTGTTCCAGCTTTTGGACCATGCGCATGCGACATTAGAAGGAAAACGAATTATACAAAAGCGATGTGGTTCATCTTCCATACGCTTTGATGTAACACTACTTGGTGAGAGAGGATGGAAAAACTTTATAGCAAACGAAAATAATGCCAAAAGGTATGACAACTATTTGAATCCACATGTGTTCATACAACTGCGTTCATACAACACCTACGGTTGTGGAGAAAATGAGCAAGAAGAATGAAAAATTAAGGAGAAGGTGTTGGAAATATGATGCAGGATGTTGTCCTTGATGGCAACCCACTGAATGAAGATGAAGACATGCGACTGTTGACATGTGTTGTCCTTGATGGCAATCCACCTGATGAAGTTATTCTTGACTTGATGGACTTGGTAAATGATGTAAATCTGATGTGATATGATGTTTGTTGACAATATGATGCTAAGTGTTGTCCTTGAAAGGAAACCCACTTGATAAAGATGATGGCAACTTACTTGATGAAGTTGTGCTTGCTAGAATATGTTCTTGATGAAGAAAATATGATGTATCTACAGTGTGTACAGAAGGCAATGAAGAAAGGAATTCAGAATGTGCTCAAAGTATGATGAAAAAAATTATGTCTCTATGAATACGTGGATATGTCCTAAAAAGAACGTGATAAGTCGCGTATGGGAAAAAGCGCTCAAAAAGTGCAAATCCGGGGGGCAGGTGGTATTGAAGGCTCATGGTATTGATGACTCGTGGTATTGAAGGCTCATGGTATTGATGACTCGTGGTATTGAAGACTCATGGTATTGAAGACTCGTGGTATTGAAGGCTCATGGTATTGATGACTCGTGGTATTGAAGACTCATGGTATTGAAGGCTCATGGTATTGGTTTGACTCGTGGTATTAAAGGCTCATGGTATTGGTTTGGCTCGTGGTATTGAAGGCTCATGGTATTGTTTTGGCCCATGGTATTGAAAAAGATAAACCTATATAAGGAGAATAAATTCATTGTGCAAATCACAAGTGTGGGTGCAAGATGTCTGAGCTTGAATGAATACTTCTCTTTGAAGTAGATCTGAATGGAAAGGGTTACACTTGAAGATAAATCTGAATGTATGATGCACCAATGATGAAGAAGGGGATCTAGATCTGAACTGCATTTGTATTTGCTAGATCTGATTATGGAAGGCTTAGATCTGTGATGAGGCGAACATCTAGGCGAACATCTGTCTGAAGTGAAAGGGTATGAAATATCTGATCTGTTCTGCTGTGTTTCTGATATCTGATCTGTGTTGATAAGTATATGTTGCTGATGTATGTTTGTGCTAAAAAGTATGGAAAGGGTCCAGTGTGAAAATTGATGAAACGTGGTCCAAGGTGGTGCTGAGGGTTGTAGCCTTCAGTCAGGGGGTCGTAGCTCCCTTCCAGGTGAGGCTGGTAAACGAGATCGGGGGGTCGTATCTCCCTTCCAGGAGAGGCTGGTAAACGAGTCAGGGGGTTGGAGCTCCCTTCCAGGAGAGGCTGGTAAACGAGCGCAGGTGGGTGCCTGCGTGCTGGTCAAGTCTGCGCCAGCACACTTGTTGTAAGATGTTTTCTCTATAATAAAAAATTGAAGGCTGAGCAACTGCAGCGGTGGTTTTCTCCCGAATTGGGTTTCCACCTAAAAATCCTGGTGTTCATGTGTGATGCTTGGTGTGATGGTTTATTGTGTTCTTACTGCACATGTTTACTATTTATGGAACATCTGATGAATGAATAATGGAATGATATAAGCAAAGAACTAATGGCATAATTAGGTCTCTGTGTATACGCAAGTTTTATGAAGGATATCCACGTGTATATGCTAGTTGGCTTCAGAAAAGTAGCATATGAGTTTTAGAGCATGAAAAAGTAAAAAGTTTTGAGTATGCAGTAAATACTGATTCACCCCCCCCCCCCTCCTCAGTATTTTTCCCAACAATTGGTATCGAAGCGAGTCCTTCTGAAAAAACGATCGGCAAGGAGATCCGTCACAATGGGAAGTCAAGAAGGAGTGATGTCTATAAAGCCACCTCTATTCAATGGAAGCAATCTGATATTCTGGAAGGTACGAAAAAAAGAATATCTGCAAAGTCTTGGTGCATATGTATGGGCAATCGTGGAAGAAGTTTATCAGTATCCGGCAAGTATTCCTACTGATGCAGCTGAAAGGAAGAAGTATGAAATCAATGCCAAAGCGGTGAATGTCTTATTAGGAAGCATGTCTGAACTAGAATTTGCTAAAGTGATGCAGCTACATTCAGCAAACGAAATATGGGACAAAATCATTCTAAGTTATGAAGGAGACACAAAGGTAAAAGGTGCAAAGCTCCAAACTCTTAGAATTGAATATGGAAAGTTGAAGATGCATAGTGATGAGAGTGTTGCCGGGATTTCTTTCTTAGTGGATGATATTGTAAATCGAATGAGAAATTTGAGTGTGGAAAAGTTGGACATTATGCTGCTAAATGTCCTTATAGAGAAAAGCATGGTAAGGGGAAACAATTTGAGAAGAGAAAGAGTTATTATGCAAAAGAAGATGATGATGAAGTGTCCAGTGAAGATGAAGAAGATTCTGACCAAGATCTGAAAGTGCTCATGGCTAAGAAGCAAAAGAAGAAGGTTACTCGAGGAAAGGAGATATCTCAGAAATCATGTATAGCAAAATTGAAGAAGATGAAACAGATTCTGACGAAGATCTACAAGCACTCATGGCAAAGAAGAAAAAGGAGAAGGCCACTTGTAATACTCTTCTTTGTGCAAACAATAGTGAAAGTAAAGTTGTGGATCTAGAAGAAGCTCTCAAGATTAAAGAAGAAGAACTACAAAGTTCATACAATAAGCAAGAAACTATCTATAAAGAGATGATCTCACAAATGAAAGATCAAATAGAAATGCTGAACGAACAGATGGACAAGTATCAAAGGTTTCACACTTATGCATCCAATCGAATTAAAGATCTAGAAGCAGATTTTGAAAAATCAAGCAAGAAGAATGAAGGACTTGAAGCTGCAATCATTTGTCTTCAGGAAGATTTAGAAGCATCAAGTAAGAAAAATAAGGAACCTCTACAATCATTTGAAAAGGAAGGCCTTGAAGCAGAAATCATCTCTCTTAAAGAAGATCTGGAAAAATCAAATAAGAAGAATGAAGAGATGCAACAAACATGTGAAGGAAATGAAGATTGGTTGAAAGAAGAGATTCTAAATCTGAAGGATCAAGTTGAAGATGGAAGAAGAAAAGAAGAAAGCATGACAAAGCAATGTCAAGCCTTGGAAGTTGAGGTAAATATCCTCAAAGGTAAATTAGAAGAAAAGGTTAAACTTTTGAGGTTTCATGATAGTACTAACATTTTGGACAATATTCTGAGTAATCAAAGGTCTCCTGCTATCAAACATGGTCTTGGTTTCCATGAAACTGTTAAAGGAAAATCTAGCTCACAAGGATGTGCCAAAAATTCAGAGGATGTCAATGCAAAACCTGAAGTGTTGAAAGAGACAAAATCTCAATCAACAATCATGAATTCTCAAAGGAATTCATTCAAGAACGTTGAATGTTTTAAATGTCATAATTATGGACATGTTGCAGCAAATTGCAGGAGCAGATCATTTCAGCCTCGAACAAACAGTTCCTACATAGAAAGGTACTCTGGTTTCTTCAAGGGATATTGTTATTCATGTAACAAGTATGGACATAAAGCAGCTGAGTGTAAAAGGAGGAAGAATAGAAATACTCATTATGATTCTTATGTTTATTTCTCTGGCCACATGAGATGTTATGCTTGTAACAAGTATGGACATGTAGAAAAAGAATGCAGGATGAACAGATCTGGGAAAGTGGACAATTTTCAGCAGACGGTTGGAAAGCTCAAGAAAATTTGGAAAAAGAAGGAGGACCGATCAGAAACGTAGGGAATTCAGACCCTACTGCAGTCATCCGCTTCTGGAAGATTACTTCTCTGATTGACTGCAGGAACGATGTGAGATACATTATGAGATCTATTAATGTATCGTCACAAGGGGAGCAATGCATGATGACTCTCATGGTTGATTTGATTATTCTGGTTATGTTTACTTCTGACAGCGCATCTGATGTAGAAAGGACAGGTACATGAGGTACAAGCTCAGAAAGAAATGAAGGAAGATGGAAATTTTCTATGCTTCACTTTCCATACGCAGGTTCCATTAACTAAAGTCGCGTATACACGCGAGTTCCAGAAGACGCAGTCGCGTATACATTGATGATAAGAAAATTTATCTGATAGCTGAAGATCTACAGCAGAGGTCCAAGGGGAGCATCAGTCTGACTGCTGATGATTGCACTGTTAGCATCATTCTAGTTATACTCATGATAATGAAATGATGCATGGGTTCTTGTGTTGAAGATTATGGATGAAGCCTGGTTGCTTTATGATGAAGAGCATTCATTGTTGAGATGAAAGTATTATAGTTCAGAGATAAGGACAGATCATGCAGGGATTGTTGTTGATGACTTGCTGTTGAAGGTGTCTCAGATTGCACAAGTTAAGGAAGAAGCACTGGTTTAGGGGGAGTAGCAGGTTGAATTCTAATGGTTGCATTGTTGGAAATATGACTGCTTATTCTTTGGTCTTGATCATATAAAGTTTGGTTGCTATGGTTGAGATTTTTTTTCCTACATATGTTACTTCATGTTACATCTTGAAGATCATGGTGATTTTGGACCACATGGATGATTGCTTGACACATATCTGAAGATGCTATTCTGGTATGATAATCTCTTTTGGAAAGAATGTATTGATGCTGCAAAGGATCCGAAGGCTTGGTTACTAATGGGCTTATGCTACAACCATTGGATGACGCTTGAAGACACAACTACACTATTATGTTATATCTGTAGTCCAGGGAAGCAGTCAAATATCTCAGAAAGAAGTTGAACACTGTCTTTGCCTTACAAAGAATCAGATCTGGTTGAAACTTAGAAGGTGTCTTGGGATACGCGGGTTTCCTGAAACACAGTCGCGTATGTACGCGAGTTCCTGCACATAAAACCGCGTATGGTTGGTTGCTGACAATTCTTGGTTGGTTCGGCTCTCTTCAGCACAGCTGCAGTGCTGTTTGGTATCTCTGGTGGTGTTCCAGTTCTCATAAATCTGTTTCTAATGTTTTGATGAAGATGCCTTGATGATTTGTTGGTGAAAATGTCCAGGTTGCACAAACTAAGGGGGAGCCTTAGTCATATGAAAAGGATGCATGGATGCACAGATTCAAGGGGAGCATTAGTGTTGCTGAGTATAAATGCATTGTTGGCATTATGATGGTTATGTTATATGATATCTCTTGAGGTCTTCTTGGTGTTGGTCATAAATGGTCATATTTATATTTTGGTGAAAAGGTCTTGTTGAGACCCATGTTTTAAAATTGTAATATTCAGTCATGTAAGGACTTGTCAATTTGTAAACCCACTTGGTTGGGTAGCTGAGTCATGTTTGTAAACCCACTTGGTTGGGTAGCTGAGTCACATTTGTAAACCCACTTGGTTGGGTACTTGACTCTTCTATGTAAATCCACTTGGATGAATCTTTGATGTAAGTATGAGTCATTGGAGATAGGAATGTCATAGAGTCATGTACTTCATTGAAAAATATGTTTGAAGATTCAGCATGAACTCAGGGGGAGCTTGGTCACTTCAGTATACATCAGATCTGCAGAACGCTTCTTCTACATGAGGAGAAAAGGGGGAGAGTATGTTGTTGTGGATCCACCCGTTGCCCTTGATGTCAAAGGGGGAGAGTGACATAGTGTTTGAATGAAGATAATGATGTGCCCTTTGCCCTTGATGTCAAAGGGGGAGAGTAACATGGTGTTTGAATGATGCCAAAAATGGAGAGAGTGACATGGAAAATAGGGAGAATGACATGGTGTCATTGTACTATTATTGTACTTATCTATTGTGGTAACCAAACACCATCATGGTTGCCATCAAGTCCAAAGGGGGAGATTGTTGGAAATATGATGCAGAGTGTTGTCCTTGATGGCAACCCACTGAATGAAGATGAAGACATGCGACTGTTGACATGTGTTGTCCTTGATGGAAATCCACCTGATGAAGTTATTCTTGACTTTATGGACTTGGTAAATGATGTAAATCTGATGTGATATGATGTTTGTTGACAATATGATGCTAAGTGTTGTCCTTGAAAGGCAACCCACTTGATAAAGATGATGGCAACTTACTTGATGAGGTTGTGCTTGCTAGAATATGTTCTTGATGAAGAAAATATGATGTATCTACAGTGTGCAATGAAGAAAGGAATTCAGAATGTGCTCAAAGTATGATGGAAAAATTATGTCTCTATGAATACGCGGATATGTCTAAAAAGAACGTGATAAGTCGCGTATGGGAAAAAGCGCTCAAAAAATGCAAATCCAGGGGCCCGTGGTATTGAAGGCTCATGGTATTGATGACTCGTGGTATTGAAGGCTCATGGTATTGATGACTCGTGGTATTGAAGACTCATGGTATTGAAGACTCGTGGTATTGAAGGCTCATGGTATTGATGACTCGTGGTATTGGAGACTCATGGTATTGAAGGCTCATGGTATTGGTTTGACTCGTGGTATTGAAGGCTCATGGTATTGGTTTGGCTCGTGGTATTGAAGGCTCATGGTATTGTTTTGGCCCATGGTATTGAAAAAGATAAACCTATATAAGGAGAAGAAATTCATTGTGCAAATCACAAGTGTGGGTGCAAGATGTCTGAGCTTGAGTGAATACTTCTCTTTGAAGTAGATCTGAATGGAAAGGGTTACACTTGAAGATAAATCTGAATGTATGATGCACCAATGATGAAGAAGGGGATCTAGATCTGAAATGCATTTGTATTTGCTAGATCTGATTATGGAAGGCTTAGATCTGTGATGAGGCGAACATCTAGGCGAACATCTGTCTGAAGTGAAAGGGTATGAAATATCTGATCTGTTCTGCTGTGTTTCTGATATCTGATCTGTGTTGATAAGCATCTGTTGGTGATATATGTTTGTGCTAAAAAGTATGGAAAGGGTCCAGTGTGAAAATTGATGAAACGTGGTCCAAGGTGGTGCTGAGGGTTGTAGCCTTCAGTCAGGGGGTCGTAGCTCCCTTCCAGGTGAGGCTGGTAAACGAGATCGGGGGGTCGTAGCTCCCTTCCAGGTGAGGCTGGTAAACGAGTCAGGGGGTTGGAGCTCCCTTCCAGGAGAGGCTGGTAAACGAGCGCAGGTGGGTGCCTGCGTGCTGGTCAAGTCTGCGCCAGCACATATGTTGTAACATGTTTTCTCTATAATAAAATATTGAAGGCTGAGCAACTGCAGCGGTGGTTTTCTCCCAAATTGGGTTTCCACCTAAAAATCCTGGTGTTCATGTGTGATGCTTGGTGTGATGGTTTATTCTGTTCTTACTGCACATGTTTACTATTTATGGAACATCTGATGAATGAATAATGGAATGATATAAGCAAAGAACTAATGACATAATTAGGTCTATGTGTATACGCAAGTTTTATGAAGGATATCCACGTGTATATGCTAGTTGGCTTCAGAAAAGTAGCATATGGGTT